>CM075765.1:21002647-21022647 GCA_037974665.1 Ehretia macrophylla
AAGCAGAATCCAAGTCGGTGCGAAGTTTCACGGACAAAAACTAGGTTTTTCTTTGAAAACTTGGATTTAAACGCTTTGAAATTCTCTTTCTTTTTCTCTCCTCTTTCTCTCGGCCATGTGTGTGTTTGTGGAGTGTGTTTTGTGTTGTGTGAGTGTGTGTTGATGACAAGGAGTATTTAAAAGCTTGGTCAATTAAAAAAATGCAAAGTCAAAGTTAGTTTTAATAGGTATTTTTGTGTTTTTAATGACTTTAATTGCATTTTAGTGCTCACCAAGTTAAAAATAATTATGCCACCCCCAAGATATCTCAAGTGAGTTATTTTTAGGTGACAAGAAGTTTTACAATCCAACAATTTCACCCGAATCGGCTTAAAACTCGATTTTTGCAAAAGTCGGTGTAAAAACCCTAATAAATTCTTAAGCCGATTTTAAAACCGTTTTAATCAAACATAGGTCTATTAAAGTCCGTGGACTAGGTCTAGAAGGGTTAAAAAGACCAGTTTCAAAATTATAGCGGACGTGTTTCGAAAACACTATTCACTGAAAATCGACGATAAAATTTCTGATCCCGTTTTTGATGAAAATTTCATGAATGCACATTTAGCACGTATTAGAAGTATTGACATCAAAATTATAACTTTCTAGGTCCTATAGCACATAAACAGATCATATGCACGCAAAACGAGGTAAAACACGTAAAACGAGATAAGCAAGAAAGTGGGGTTTCACATTCTCCCCTCCTTAAAACAATTGCGTCCGCGCAATTCTCGAATTGATAGACAATTAAATCCTCAATCGTTACACTTAATAATACTTCTCTTAGTTCTCATTTATCTCTTAGGATGACACTTAACCAAAGACCTCAAAAGAACAACCTCTGTTGACTGCAAGTTGATGATCATAGTTCCAAGACAATCTCCAATTCATAATTCTCTCCTACATAATATCATATTGCATATGAAAGAAACTGCAACTCCAAAGCTTAGCATGACACCACTACTTATCAATCATCCCCTACTACACAAAAGAGCTCTATGAACACCCCGAGGGTTTAAAAAAACTCAATCACGATAACATGAATGATTACTGATCAAGGAAATATCTCAAAAGTGACATTGGTCAGAATATGGCTCTTATGAAATTTACAAGGAATTAAGAATATGGAAAGTCATATTTGAGCCAACAAGCAAGGGAGCAAGAGGTCAAACAAGTTAGAGAATCAAGAGGCTAATAGTTTAATAAGGAAGCATGATAACTAAGATAAGAAATGTCTCAGCACCTTTTAGTTAAATAAGTACGAACAAAGGATAATGGCGAGTCAAAACAGTGCTGAATATGTTGAACAAAAATTCCTGAACAAGTAGATATTTCAATTCTCGATGATTGTTCAAAGAACCAACAAGTAAGTTGTACTTGAGGTGAAATAAAATTAAGAGATAAGAGATGATTAATTCAATAGAAAATATGAGTGTCAAGATAATGAGTATCTCAGCACGCAATAACCAAAGAAGTATTAATAAGAAGGACAATGCCGAGTATATTGAATGAGCAATTACAAGCAAAGTAATGACTCAAGATTTAATAATGAAACAATAGGATTAACAAGGATCAACAAGAATGACAATAATATACTTAGGTAAGGAGTACATCAAGCAAGTGAAATTCGAACAAGTAAAATGGTATACCAAAGGAAAAATTACTTTCAAATGAATAGTAATAGGATGAAATGAAATATTGAAACGAATGGCTAGAGATATAGAATGAAATATAGAAGTCTCAAACCTTAACTCCAATAAGAGACATTGCTATAAGAAGCAAATATGAATGTTAAGAATGGAAACAATGTCAAATGAGTATAGGATCCATTAATCCAGTAAGCAAAACTTTCAAGAAACAATTGATAGGCTAGAAAAGTGTAACCCTCTCTCAAATAAGTGAGAATAGAGTAGAAAAGAATAATAAGACCGATAGAATTATGAAGCACAAGAAGGGTGTCCCACCTACACATTTAAACACCAACAAGTCAAATTCTACAATTTATCTCCTACCAAAACAAGATACTAAGGAGATTTAAAGAACCTAAGGAGTCATAACAATCACCAAACAAGATAAATCACTCCAAAATTTTTCATTCCGTACCAGACCAATCACTAAACAAGATAAATCACCGATTACCCAACAAGATTAACTAATGAAGACTCCAAAATCTGATAACACAATACAGATTCATATTAACCCACTATAACACAAGAGAATCTCCAATCAACAATTTAGAGAGTCATACCACCTAGAACTCAAAAGCTTGATGTAGGTAAGTAAATGTTCTGTCACCAAAATGCATTCTTATTTCCTCAAATAATTCTATCTCCCAACAATTACATCCTCGAATAAAGTAACTTTAGTCAGGAATCACTCCAATTGTCTCCAAGGCTTAAAGATCAAAACTCCAAAATATCCATTAATAATATAGCAATCCCAAATAGTAGAAATATTCACATGTTATACCACACTTCATTCCATTCACAAATATACATCACTAATTCCTCAAATAAATTCATTCTAAAATAACCTCAAGAAAGTATAATCTGAGTTGAGACTCCAAAAGTGTCTAATCACAACCTCACAAAAACCTCAACTTATGATTCATCTCCAAGTAATAACAAGTTAAACATGGCAACAAAAGTAATTATAATCATCAAGATACGTTGCTATTTCTTCGAACAACTTCATTCTCGCTAAAGGAACATCAAGATCAATCCACTAAGCTGAAACTAAAATCCATAAACATAACAATTAAAATCTAACTGATAAACTTCTAGGATAATAATAATTCAAAATCATGGCCTATCTCTATTTCCGAAAACTCTTATAACCACCCTAGACATTAAAAGGTCACTCACGAGTTAAAACATGTATGCAACTATATCATATGAAAGACAAGTACCGCATGGGCAGGAAGGTAGTTTGCTTGTCCCGTTCCATGCATACGAGGGACGGTGAGGGGCATGCGTGATACGCGAATCGCCTAGCACATATGGCATTGGCTTTCGTTAAGAAACGACGCGAGCGTTGAGATGAGACGATTGTTAATGCTTCAAAGTCGTGGCGATCCAAGCACCATGCGGCCTTGAAGCCATCCCCTGGTTGGTTCCGACAGGCCTGTGCGATGCGTGAATCGCCTAGCACACGACGCCATGGTCCCCGCTGAGTCGTAATGCAACGGATGTGGTCTAGTTTCGTGGTGATCCAAGCACCGCGTAGGTAGGAAAGTAGTTTGTTTGTCCCGTTCCTTGCATACAGGGGGACGGTAGGGGGCATGCGTGATGTGCAAATCGCCTAGCACATATGGCATTGGCTTTCATTAAGCAACGACGAGAGCGTTGCGATGAGACAATTGCAGATTCTTCAATGTCGTGGCGATCAAAGCACCATGCGACCTTGAAGCCGTCCCCCAGTTGGCACTGACGGGCCTGTGCGATGCGTGAATCACCTAGCACACAACGCCATGGTCCTCATTGAGTCGTAATGCGACGGACGTGGTCTAGTGTTATGGTGATCCAAGCACTGCATGGACAAGAAAGTAGTTTGCTTGTCCTGTTCTGTGCATACAGGGGGACGGTAGGGGCCATACTTGATGCACGAATCGCCAAGCACATGTGGCATTAGCTTTCGTTCAGCAATGACGTGAGCGTTACGATGAGACGATTACTGATGCTTCAATGTCGTGGCAATCCAAGCACCATGCGGCCTTGAAGCCGTCCCTTAGTGGGTTCTAACAGGCCTGTGCGATGCGCGAATCACCTAGCACACCACGCCATGGTCCTCACTAAGTCGTAATGCGACGGACGTGGACCAGTGTCATGGGGATCCAAGCATTGTGTGGGCAGGAAGGTAGTTTGCTTGTCCCGTTTCGTGCATACTGGGGAACGGTGGGAGGCATGCATGATTCGCGAATCGCCTAGCACATGTGGCATTGGCTTTCATTAAGCAATGACACGAGCGTTAAGATAAGACGATTGCTGATGCTTCAATGTCGTGGTGATCAAAGCACCATGCGGCCTTGAAACCGTCCCCCGGTTGGTTCTGACGGGCCTGTGCGATGCTTGAATCGCCTAGCACACGGTGCCATTGTCCTCACTGAGTCGTAATGCGACGGACGTGGTCTACTGTCGTAGTGATGCAAGCACCGCGTGAGCAGGAAGGTAGCTTGCTTGTCCTGTTCCCTGAATATAGGGGGACGGTGGGGGGCATGCGTGATACGCGAATAGTCTAGCACATGTGGCATTGGCTTTCGTTAAGCAACGACGCGAGTGTTGCGATGAGATGATTGCCGATGCATCAATGTCGTGGCAATCCAAGCACTATGCGGCCTTGAAGCCGTCCCCCGGTGGGTTCTGATGTGCCTATGCGATGCCCGAATCGCCTAGCACACGACGCCATGGTCCTTGCTCTATCGTAATCCAACGGACGTGGTCTAGTGTCATGGCGATTCAAGCACCACGTGGGTAGGAAGATAGTTTGCTTGTCCTGTTCTGTGCATACAAGGGGACGGTGAGGGGCATGTATGATACACGAATCGCTTAGCGCATGAGGCATTGGCTTTCGTTAAGCAACAACGTGAGCATTGCGATGAGACGATTGTTGATGCTTCAATGTAGTGGCAATCCAAGCACCATGCGGCCTTGAAGCCGTCCCCCGGTGGGTTCTGACAGGCCTATACGATGCGTGAATCACCTAGTACACGACGCCATGGTCCTCACTAATTCGTAATGCGACGAATGTGGTCTAGTGTCGTGGCGATCCAAGCATCGCATGGGCAGGAATGTAGTTTGCTTGTCCCATTCCGTGCATATAGGGGGATGGTGGGGGGCTTGAGTGATGCGCGAATCGCCTAGCACATGTGACATTGGCTTTCGTTAAGCAACGACGCGAGCATTGCGATGAGATGATTGCAGATGCTTCATTATCGTGGCGATCCAAGCACCGTGCGGCCTCGAAGCTGTCTCCTGGAGTGTTCCCACTAGCCTACGAGATGTACGAATTGCCTAGCACACGACGCCATAGACCACGCTGAGTCATAATGGAACGGACGTGGTCTAATTTCATGATGATCTAAGCACCGCGTGGGCAGGAAGGTAGTTTGGTTGTCCGGTTCTGTGCATACAGGTGCATACAGGGGGACGGTGGGGGTCATGTGTGATGCGCGAATCGCCTAGCACATATGGCATTGGCTTTCGTTAAGCAACGACGCAAGCGTTGCGATGAGACGATTGCTGATGCTTCAATGTCGTGGCGATCCAAGCACCATGCGGCCTTGAAGCCATCCCCCGGTTGGTTCTGACAAGCCTGTGCGATGCGTGAATCACCTAACACACGACACCATGGTCCTCGTTGAGTCGTAATACGACGGACGTGGTCTAGTGTTGTGGCGATCCAAGTACCGCGTGGGCAGTAAGGTAGTTTGCTTGTCCCGTTCCGTGCATATGGGTGCATACAGGGGGACGGTAGGGGGTATGCGTGATGAGCGAATCGCCTAGCACATGTGGCATTGGCTTTCGTTAAGCAATGACGCGAGCATTACGATGAGACGATTGCTGATGCTTCAATGTCGTGGTGATTCAAGCACTATGCAGCCTTGAAGCTGTCCCCCGGTTGTTTCTGACGGGCCTGTACAATGCGCGAATTGCCTAGCACACGACTCCATGGTCCTCGCTGAGTCATAATGTGACGGACGTGGTCTAGTGTCGTGACGATCCAAGCACCGCCTGGACAGGAAGGTAGTTTGCTTGTCCCGTTCCGTGCATACTGGTGCATACAGGGGGACGGTGGGGGGCATGATTGATGCGAAAATCACCTAGCACATGTGGCATTGGCTTTTGTTAAGCAACGACGCTAGCGTTGCGATGAGACGATTGCTAATGCTTCAATGTCGTGGCGATCCAAGCACAGTGCAGCCTCGAAGTCGTCCCCCGGTGTTTTTCTCTTGCTTGCGAGATGCGCGAATCGCCTAGCACATGACGCCATGGTCCTCGCTGAGTTGTAATGCGACATACGTGGTCTATTGTCGTGGTGATCCCTAGTCCGACTTTGTGAAATGACTTGAGAGGTGTAGGATAAGTGGGAGCCGAAAGGCGAAAGTGAAATACCACTACTTTTAACGTTATTTTACTTATTCCGTCAATCGGATGCGGGCACTGCCCTCTTTTTGGACCCAAGGCTAGCTCTGCGGGTCGATCCGGGCAGAAGACATTGTCAGGTGGAGAGTTTGGCTGGGGCGGCACATATGTTAAATGATAACGCAGGTGTCCTAAGATGAGCTCAACGAGAAGATAAATCTCGTGTGGAATAGAAGGGTAAAAGCTCGTTTAATTCTAATTTCCAGTACGAATATGAACCGTGAAAACATGGCTTAACGATCCTTTAGACGTTCGAAATTTGAAGCTAGAGGTGTCAGAAAAGTTACCACAGGGATAACTGGCTTGTGGCAGCCAAGCATTCATAGTGACGTTGCTTTTTGATCCTTCGATGTCGGCTCTTCCTATCATTGTAAAGCAGAATTCACCAAGTGTTGGATTGTTCACCCACCAATAGGGAACGTGAGCTGGGTTTAGACCGTCGTGAGACAGGTTAGTTTTACCCTACAGATGACAATGTCACAATAGTAATTCAACCTAGTACGAGAGGAACCGTTGATTCGCACAATTGGTCTTAAAGCCAGTGGCGCAAAGCTACCGTGCACTGGATTATGATTGAACGCCTCTAAGTCAGAATCCGGGCTAGAAGCAACGCGCTCGCCCGCCGCCCGTTCACCGACCCGCATTAGGGGGCTCCAGTCCCCAAGGGCACATGCCGTTGGCCAAGCCGTCGCAACGGAAGCGTCGCATCGGCCGCCTTGAAGTATAATTCCCATCGAGCGGCGGACAGAATCCTTTGCAAACAACTTAAATATGCAACAGGGTATTGTAAGTGGCAGAGTGGCCTTGTTGCCATGATCCACTGAGATTCAACCTTATGTCACTCCGATTCGTGCCTCCCCCCTCCTTGCCTATCTCCGCCCCATCCGCAATCCAATCCCGTCAACCAACACTATTTTCCCCAAACGGGCCAAGAGGTTCGACGCCCTATGTCGCTCCCCAAGTGTGTCTCCAAGTGCCTAAGTAAGTCATAAGTTATAACCCAAGTGTCGACGCGGGAATGCCCAAGTGTTGCCAAGTGCTCTGCGCCCAAGTCCGAATAACATTAGCCTAAGTTAGTTTGACACGCTTGCTGCCTGATATAGTGCTATGCCCAAGGATGCCTAGGTGCTATGTGCTATGCCCAAGGATGCCCAAGCACTATGTGCTATTCGCAAGTGCTATGCCCAAGGATGCCTAAGTGCTAAACCCAAGTGCTATGTGCTATACTCAAGTGCTATGCCTAATGATGCCCAAGTATAGTTTGCACCCAATCGCTATGCCCAAGTACTATGCCTAAAGATGCCCAAGTGTCACGTGTAAACGGGCCCACTACTGGTCGACCCTATTGATCCTCTCGAGTGCCCAAGTGTAAGACAGCCTATGCTTGCTTGGTAAGAGATGACAAAAAATTTAAATCCAACCTTGTGTGATGCTGGCCTGCATAGGTACCTAACGTTCTTCCCTTAGCATTAACGATGACTGAGATTATGTTGCCCCTATCTTGGACACGGCTAGGCACGTTGGTGAATGGTTGCGGCAAGACTGCCCAAGGTGTAGCACGATGGCGTAAGATTGGGCCTCGGATGGGGCACATATTTGGGGCACGTACTTGGGGCCTCGGATGAGCTGCGATGGGGCCTCGGATGGTTAACGATTGGCCACGACAGACATGGTTGTTGCACTGTGGGATAGCAGATGGGGCACGATGGGGCATGGTTGTTGCACTGTTGGGTGGCGCATGGGGCATGGTTGTTGCGCAGTGGGGTGGCGCATGGGGCACGATGGGGCAACCAGTTGGGCGATGGTAGGGCACGCGTATGGGGTGCCCATGCCGCACGAAGATGCGTGCATGGGGCACCTGTGCCGCACGATGGTGCGTATATGTGGCCCGCATGCCGCACGAAGGTACGCGCATGGGGTGCCCATACCGCATGAAGGTGCCCGCATAAGGCGCCCATGCCTCACAAAGGTGCGTGCATGGGGCGCGTATGTGGCACGATGGTGCACGCATGCGGCCTACATGCCACACGATGGTGCGCGCATGTGGCACAAAGGTACATACATGGGGTGCCCATGCCGCACGATGGTGTGTGCATGGCGAGCCCATGCCGCCCAATGGTGCACGAATGTCGCACGAAGGTGCGCGCTTGGGGCGCCCATGCTGCACGAAGATGCGCATGGGGCGCCCATGCCACACGATGATGCGACCATGCAGCACTAAGGTGAATGCAGAGGGCGCCCATGCCGCTCGATGGTGCGCTCATGTGGCCCACATGCTACACGAAGGTGTGCACATGGGTGCCCATATCGCACGAAGATGCGGGCATGGGGCACCCATGTCGCACCATGGTATGAGCATGCTGCACGAAGGTGCGTGCATTGGGAGCCCATGTTGCTCAATGGTCGGCGTATGTGGCTCGCATGCCACACGAAGGTGTGCGTATGGGGCGCCCATGCCGCCCGATGGTACACGCATGGGGCGCTCATGCCGCACTTTGGTGCTCGTATTCGGCCCGCATTCCGCACAAAAGTGCGCGCATAGGGTGCCCATGCTGCACGAAGATGCGCGCATGGGGCGCCCATGCCGCACGATGGTGCACGCATAGGGTGCGTATGGTATGCGTATGGGGGGCCCATGCCGCTCGATGGTGCGCGTATCGACCGCACATGCTACATGATGGTACGCATATTTGGCGCCCTTGCCGCACGATGGTGCACGCATAGGGCGCGCATGCCACACGATAGTGCGCTTATGTGGCCAACATTCCGCACTAAGGTGTATTCATGGGGCACCCATGCCGCACGATAGTGCGCGTATACCGCACGAAAGTGTACGCATGGGGCGCCTATGCCGCTCGATGGAGCACGCACGCCACACGATGGTGCTCACATGTGGCCCGCATGCTACACGGAGGTGAGCGCATGGGGCGCCCATGCCGCACGATGGTGCGTGCATACCGCACGAAGGTGCGTGCATGGGGCGCCCATGCCCTTCGATGGTGCGTGCATCGGGCGCTTATGCCGCACGATGGTGAGTGCATTGAGCGCCCTTGCCATAAGATGGTGTGCGCATGGGGCGCGCATGCCGCACGATGGTGCACGCATGCCGCACGAAGGTGTGCTTATGTGGCCAGCATTCCGCACGAAGGTGTGCGCATGGGACGCCCATGCCACATGATGGTGCGCTCATGCCGCACGAAGGTGTACGCATGGGGTGCCCATGCCTCTCGATGGAGTGAGCATGGGGCGCGCACACCGCACGATGGTGTGCGCATATGGCCCGCATACCGCACGAAGGTGAGCGCATGGGGCACCCATGCCGCACGAAGGTGCGTGCATGGGGCGCCCATGCCGCTCTATGGTGCTCGCATCGGGCGTCCATGCCGCACGATGCTGCACGCATTGGGCGCGCTTGCCGCACGATAGTGCGTGCATGGGGCGCACATGCCACACGATAGGGCCCGCATGTGGCACGCATGCTGCACGATGGTGCGCGCATGTGGCCCGCATGCCGCACAATGGTGCGCTCATGGGGCGCCCATGCCGCACTATGGTGCGGACATCGGGCTCGCATGCCGTACGATGGTGTGCACATGTGGTCCGCATGCCGCACGAAAGTTCGCGCATGGGGCCCTGTTAGGGCATTGTTAGGTCTCGGCTAGGGCACTATGAGGGTACACTTGGGGGATGATGGGGGAGGTTGGTGGATGACGTTGGCACTACTAGGGAACGGAGGGCACAACAGGCAATGTAAAGCATTTGGGGGTATTGGGTATGCGAAATGTATTATGACACGAATGTGGACATTGATATTCTTTTACAAGTGGCTTCTAAATATACAATGTAGTCTTAATCTTTGCCTTGTCCGACAATCAGTTCGTTACATTTGTGAGGCGAAATAGATTAATCGGTTTCCCAATCCATCCAAAAAAAAATTTAATGCCAAATATCTTATAAACAAATTAATTTAAGAATTAATATAAATTTTCCTGAATTTTCTAGTATTTTTTCTGATTTTTCCCTATTTTTCGTAATTTTTAAATATTAAAAATTAATTTTCTGAAAAAAAATATTTTTGAATATCATTTAACAAATTAATGTATGAATTAGTATATTTTTCTGAATTTTCTACTATTTTTCTGATTTTTCCCTATTTTTAGCAATTATTATATATTAAAAAATATTTTTTTGAAAAAAATAATTTTGAAGCATTTGGATATCATATGCTATCAATAAGGAGCAAGTAAAGTATGAAGATCATGTCATATGGGGCCTTTTATAGTGTAAAACACCAATTATGAATCTCTGGCAAAATGTACGCTACTGCTGTCACTTGGGTTTTTGCATCTAAATGTACTATAGGTGGGTATGTAGTGCCACGCCCCAACCTGACCCTGCAAAAGGCCAAGCCCAGACCCGACACACGGATGGAGTCTCCTCTGTACCGCGGACGATCCGAAAACCCTAAAATCAACATAATACTTGCGAAAGCCATAAAACAATTAAAACAAGCCGACTTTCTTTGAAACATACATTTCTTATTAATCAACTTTGCAACCCAAAAATGATATGCATACTACACAAGTATTTATGCCACTAATCAATTCCATTAGCATGCATTTCCTTACTAGTCACAAGAGTATAAGTTTACAACTTTACATTCTTTCAACTTATACAACATAAGACCATAGAGGCCTCAAACTAGAAAATACATACAAGGCTACAAGCCTCAAAATTAAGTGACATCCAAGCAATATACATATCAAGCAAGGCTCGCACAAAATCTGGTAACCAACCACCAGCAAAGCAAAGAAGTGCTATCACGGGAACACCTCCACCTGTTCCTCCTCCTCAATTACCTCAAGAGGGTCTGCTTCAACTACTCCTGTAAAAAAATATAGTATAGAGAGGGATGAGCAAAAACTATTGCTCAGAGAGGGCAATTGGTCTCAAGGACGGAGATGAGAGGAGTATGCAATGCAATTAGTCAAGCAATACATACAAGTATCATATAGAGATACCAATAAAGCCATCAATAAAGCAAGACAAGTATTTAAAGCTGTAAACACTCATTCAAAGGATACGATACTCTTTTCACGAGCAACTTTCAAACACGAATTCGATGACGACGCGCCGGCCCAAACCACCTTATAACACCAGTTTGGAATACCCCGGAAGTATCCATCAATCTATGACCCAAATCGCCTTGGGAGGCAACCCAAGCGAGAAGAGGGAATAGCAGCGGAGCTAGAGCAACCAACACTGGCAACCCGAGGCTACCCAGAGAGGCCCATCACTCACGCGCAAGACACTATGCAATGCAAGCTCGATACAAGGCAATAAACGAGCACTTAAGCCACACGTGGGAGAATAACAAAGTAGGTTACTCTCGCAAGCAATAGCAACAGTTGATATGCATTCCAATCAAAATCAATTCCAACAAGTATATCAAGCAACCCTAAGCTTTCTATAGACATAATATCAAGAAAACAAACAAAATCACCAATCGGCCCCAACTATCAAAACAATACCATTTCCAAACGAGCCACGAGTTCTGGAAACCGACTTCGCCAATCCTCCTAGGTCACCATAAGGCACGTCTAAAGACCCCGAAACCCAACTTAACCCTAGAATTCACGCAAAGTCCCGATTTCTCCCCTTGCTCGTTTGAACTACAACTATATCAACGAAACACCCAACCAACGCCATAATTGCACCAAAAGTGCTTCCATGGCCTCCCGAAACAATACCAACAAGCAAAAAGAGAAAATGCCAAACTTGACCTAAACGTCCCCGACTTTCACCAAAGCTTAATTCCCGTTTTTTCCATTACGCAACCCAAACAAACCATGCATTTAGGCATTCTAGCACACCTAGCACATTTCTACATCAACGGATAGCATAACGGAGCAATTTCATCATTTCAAGGGTTTACTATTTACAAAATACTATTCAACAACTAATTTAAATTGCAATCTCAACATTTAACCGCAGAAAATGTTAAAAAGCTATAAATACACGTTCTACAATTGCCAAGGAACATTCTAGAAGCATCAAAACGCTTTAAACAACAATCTACGGATAAAATCCAAAAATCACAAAGTTGATACACTTGACATTTAAATGCGCAAATAACATGCTTCCCTCACCTTAGGCACTCCTAGTCGCTAGGAAAACAACGCTGGTCACCTCGGAAACCACCCCGCACGAGCTCACGCGAAGATTGAACGATTGGAAGTTGAAAGGTTTTTTTTTTTCTCTTTGAAGCTCACGGCCTGCTCACTGCTGTTCAGCTTCTATTATTTTTTTTTTTTTTGCTTGTTTTAGCTTATTAAGAGGTCTACTTGGTCAAAGGGGTCAAAGCCCTTGGTCAAATGACTTAATATTTGGTCAATTAGACTATTTTTGTGCACTTTAAAGCCATTTTAACTAAGGAAAGATTAATTATAGCTAACAACAATTAAAATATAAAATTTAAGTCATCTAAATACTAGTTTCACTATTTGATGAGGACTAGAAACCGTTCTCTACCTATCGCTCTCGATATGCAATGCACGTTGCGACAGCAAGGAAGTAACAATTAATTCTCAAAGAATTTAAGAAAATATAATTTCTAAAATAATAAATAAGAAATTTTCACATTCCGGGCTTGGGTATTACACCCTCTCCCCCTTAAAACAATTGCGCCCAGGCAATTCTTACCTGGTCAACAAACAACTCCGGATACTGATTCCGAACTTGGTCCTCTCTTTCCCAAGTTGCTTCCTCAAACCCATGATGATTCCACAGAACCTTTACTAACGGAATACTCTTTGTGCGAAGCTCCTGAACTTTTCGATCCACAATTCGAATCGGTTTCTCTTCATAAGACAACTTTTCTTCAATCTGCAAAGGCTCTGGTTCAAGTACATGTGAAGGGTCCGGATGGTATTTCTTTAACATAGACATGTGGAACACATCGTGCAGTCTCAACAAGCTCGGAGGCAAAGCTAACTGATAAGCCAAAGGACCTACCTTTTCGGTGATCTCATACGGACCCACATACCTGGGACTAAGTTTCCCGCTCTTACCGTGCCGAATCAATCCCTTCCGTGGAGAAATTTTAAGAAACACCCAATCTCCCAAAGCAAACTCAAGATCTCGACGGTGCTTATCCGCATAACTCTTCTGACGGCTCTGGGCTGTAAGCATACGCTGGCGAATAAGGTGAATATTATCTACCATCTTAATCATCTCAGGTAACACAGTCGGATCAACTGTTCTCATCTCTTCAACCTCTTCCCAATATAGCGGGGATCTGCATTTATGACCATACAACGCCTCGTAGGGAGCCATACCTATAGTAGATTGATAACTATTGTTGTAGGCGAACTCCGCTAAAGGCAAAAACTTCTCCCAGTTCTTCCCAAAGTCTAGCACATATGCTCGAAGCATGTCTTCCAAGATCCTGATAGTTCTCTCAGACTGGCCATCAGTTTGTGGATGATATGCAGTGCTGAAGCTCAACTTAGTTCCCATGGCCTCTTGCAACTTATGCCCAAAACGAGATCTGAATCTGGGATCCTTATCTGACACTATACTCTGTGGCACACCATACAATTTCACAATATTAGCAACATAAAGCTCAGCTAGCTTATCAAGGCTATCCTGTTTGTTCACGGGAATAAAATGTGTAACTTTAGTCAAGCGGTCCACAACAACCCAAACAGAATCACATCCTCTCGGAGATCTAGGAAGATCGGTCACAAGGTCCATTGTTATATGTACCCACTTCCATTGCAGAATCGACAACGGCTGTAGAAGTCCAGCTGGCCTCTGATGCTCAACTTTAACCCTCTGACAAGTCAAACATCTGGATACATACCCAGCAATCTCCTTCTTCATATTGTTCCACCAGAAGTGTTGTTTCAAGTCTCTATACATTTTTGTACTGCCCGGATGAATCGTATACCTCGAATTATATGCCTCGGACAGAATCTCATTCTTCAAAGTCGGATTACCAGGAACACATACTCTGTCCCTGAATCTGAAGATACCATCTGCATGTAATTTAAACTCTGACTCTCCCCCTTTTGATTTTTCTTGGATTTTCAAGATGTAAGGATCAGTCTTCTGAGCCTCTCTGATCTGTGCTAGCAACCCTGACTGAATCTGCAAACTAGCAAATCGAATCCCTACCTCAGTAGTTTCTGGCTTCCATAAACAAATTTCTTCCAAAGTCTCCCAATCCTTGATAATTAAGCTTGCAACAGTAGCCTTTCGGCTCAAAGCATCAGCAACAACATTTGCCTTACCTGGCACATAGTTAATAGAACAGTTATAACCACTCAATAGCTCTAGCTATCTTCGCTGCCTCATATTCAGATCCTTCTGTGAAAACAAATACTTGAGACTCTTGTGGTCAGTAAAAATTTCAAATCTGCTACCCCACAAGTAGTGACGCCACTTCTTCAAAGCAAACACAACTGCAACTAACTCCAAGTCATGTGTAAGGTAATTGACTTCATAAGGTTTCAACTTCCTGGAAGCATAAGCAATCACCTTACCATTCTGCATTAAAACACAGCCCAATCATTCCTTAGATGCATCACTGTAGACAACGAAGTTCTCTGTTCCCTCAGGTAAAACTAATATAGGAGCTGTAGTTAGTCTCTTCTTCAATTCTTGGAAACTGGATTCACATTTGGCATCCCAGTTGTAAGCAACTTTCTTCCGAGTCAACTGGCTCAAAGGTCCAAAAATTTTGGAAAAGTCTTTAACAAATCTCCGGTAGTAACCTGCCAATCCAAGAAAACTCCAAATCTCTGACACCGTCTCAGGTCTCTTCCAAGATGAAACAACTTCAATCTTAGCTGGGTCTACTGAAATCCCCTGATCTGAAATGATATGGCCTAGAAAAGATATATGATTCAACCAGAATTCACACTTGCTGAATTTAGCAAATAGCTTGCTTTCCTGCAAGGTCTGTAGCACAATCCTCAAGTGTTGCTCATGTTCAGCCTCGTTCTTCGAGTACACTAAAATGTCGTCAATAAAGATTACGACAAACTGATCAAGGTAAGGTCGAAAAACCCTCTGCATCTAGTCCATGAATGCAGCTGGTGCATTCGTCAATCCAAACAGCAACACAACAAATTCATAGTGGCCATATCTAGTCCTGAATGTCGTCTTTGGTATATCGTCACTCCGAATCCTAAGTTGATAGTAACCCTGCCTCAAATCAAATTTGGAGTAAACACTCGCACCCTGCAACTGGTCAAACAATTCTTCAATCAACGGCAACGGGTATTTGTTCTTAATCGTGACTTGATTAAGTCCCCTGTAATCAATGCATAACCGTAGCGTGCCGTTTTTCTTTCTCACAAATAACACAGGCGCACCCCACGGCGAAGAACTAGGTTGTATAAACCCTTTCTCAAGCAAATTCTGAAGCTGAATTTTTAACTCCTGAAGTTCAGCCAATGCAATGCTATTCTATAAGGACTCCTAGAAATTGGCGCAGTGCCTGGCACAAGATCAATCATGAACTCAATCTCCCTATCCGGTGGTAAACCCGGTAATTCCTCGGGAAATACAGCAAGGAAGTCTCTAACAATCGGAACCTCATTCAAACTCAACTTATCAGTAGGTTGATTGATCAAATAAGCTAAGTAAGCTTCACAACCCCTATTCAACAACTTAGAAGTCTTGATTACTGATAAAAGAGGAATTCGGGCAGCCCTGCAGTTCCCAACAATCTCCAGTACTGGTAGGTCAGGAACCTGAAGATAAACAATCTTTGTTCTACAATCCAACTAAGCATAGTACTTCCACAACCAGTCCATTCCCAAAATGATTTCAAAGTCACGGAATGGCAATATAATTAAATCAGCAGGAAATTTACGGTTCTCAATGCATATATCACAAGATTTGCAAATAGACTCAGTAACAAATTTTGCACCCAAAGGTGTACTAACTTCAACTTCATGCGGCAATTTATCAATGCAAACATTCACAGATCGTGCACATGCAGGAGTTATAAACGAATGTGTAGCTCCGGGATCAATCAAAACTTTAACTGGCTGAGTATTGAGAAGAAAGGTACCTTCCACAATAGCTGTAGTATCGGGTAGCTCCTCTGCATCCAATGCAAAGACCCTAGCCTGAACCCTCTGTGCTGGACGTGCACCTGCAGCCCTATTCTGAACACCCTGGCCTCCAGTACGGCCCTGAACATTGTTATACTTAGGGCAATCTCTCACCCTATGGTCATCACTGCCACAACCCGTACATTTACCACTCTTTCTCCAACAATTTGCCTCAACATGCCCCGATCGATTACAATAGTTGCACTGCTGATTTTGCCTTACAACAGTGTTTCCCGTAGGTGCTAGGGCTCTGGTAGTGGTAGGAACTGTATCTCCCTACTGGGGTCTAGTCACAGCTGGCCTAGCCTGAATCTGCTGCTGTGGCTGATACGGACGTTGCTGAGGAACCTGTGCAGAAGTCTGATACTGCCTCGGCTGACTCTGGCTGCTCTGGCCCAAATACTGCTTCTTACTCGGCACTACTCTCAGCTAACATCTCAGCCTTCCGTTTCTCAAACTTCGAGGCTGCCTAAAATGCCTCGGGAAAAGTAGTGTAGGTCTGCCCAGTCAAATGCAACTGAATGTCCATTCTCAGCCCACGGACAAACCTATGAATCATCCTCCTAGCTGGCCGTACCAACTCGGGCATATACCTCGACAGGCTAACAAACCTAGCCTTGTACTGTGCAACAGTCATATTTCCCTGCTTCAGGGCCACAAACTCATCTTCCCTCCTTTCCATAGCCATTTGGGGAATATACTTGTCCCGAAACTCACTTACAAAATCATCCCATAAATGTGGAACATCCTCACAATCCCACCTCAATCTGACAGTATTCCACCACTGCTCTGCGTCGCCCTCAAATAAGAATGACGCATAATCTATTCTTGCCTCATCAGTGTACCTCAAAGTGGTGAAAATTTCCTCAACACGGTTAATCCATCTCTCGGCTGCCTCATCATCCGGCTCCTCGAAGAACTTACCCAGCTCGTGCCTCATAAATTTCTCCAACTGATTATTCTCAACTCTATACCCCTGTCCACCAGGATTAGCTTGATTTCCCTGGGAATTATTCCTGTCCTGCCTATGCTCATGCAGCACCTGTGTAATTCGGTCAACTGCTGTAGTCATAGTAGCCATAAACTGCTCAGGCAACGGTTGCTGACCCTGTTCTGCTGCCTCTTCATTTGACCCTATACCTTGAGTACCACGACGTGGCGGCATAGTAGCAATTCACAATAGCTGGCAACATTTAAAAGTAGTTTATAGACAGAAATATAGCACATAAGATTATATAACACTCAAGCCAATAACAATCAAACATTCTAACACGCAATTCACATAACACAAGATTGACATGCCAAACTAATTCACTTTAAACTCATAAGCACTACAAGTTCACAAGGTCATGCTATAACACTTTCTTTCCACTTAACAATTATACAATAACATTCTAGCATTTTAGACCTTTACCCCACAGACCGAGAAACATATCCCGGCTCATGCAAGACTATCATGCTCTGATACCACCTAAAGATGTCACGCCCCGACCCGACCCCGCAAAAGGCCAAGCCCGGACCTGACACACGGACGGAGTCTCCTCTGTACCGCCGACGATCCGAAAACCCTAAAATCAACATTATACTTGCGAAATCCATAAAACAATTAAAACAAGCCGACTTTCGTTGAAACATACATTTCTTATTAATCAACTTTGCAACCCAAAAATGATATGCATACTACACAAGTATTTATGCCACTAATCAATTCCATTAGCATGCATTTCCTTACTAGTCACAAGAGTATAAGTTTACAACTTTACATTCTTTCAACTTATACAACATAAGACCGTAGAGGCCTCAAACTAAAAAATGCATACAAGGCTACAAGCCTCAAAATTAAGCGACATCCAAGCAATATACATATCAAGCAAGGCTCGCACAAAATCTGGTAACCAACCACCAGCAAAGCAAAGAAGTGCTATCACGGGAACACCTCCACCTGTTCCTCCTCCTCAATTACCTCAAGTGGGTCTGCTTCAACTACTCCTGTAAAAAAATATAATATAGAGAGGGATGAGCAAAAACTATTGCTCAGTGAGGGCAATTGGTCTCAAGGACGGAGATGAGAGGAGTATGCAATGCAATTAGTCAAGCAATACATACAAGTATCATATAGAGATACCAATAAAGCTATCAATAAAGCAAGGCAAGTATTTAAAGCTGTAAACACTCATTCAAAGGATACGATACTCTTTTCACGAGAAACTTTCAAACATGAATTCGATGACGACGCGCCGGCCCAAACCACCTTATAACACTAGTTTGGAATACCCCGGAAGTATCCATCAATCTACGACCCAAATCTCCCTGGGAGGCAACCCAAGCGAGAAGAGGGAATAGTAGCGGAGCTAGAGCAACCAACACTGGCAACCCGAGGCTACCCAGAGAGGCCCATCACTCACGCGCGAGACACTATACAATTTAAGACTCGATACAAGGCGATAAACGAGCACTTAAGCCACACGTAGGAGAATAACAAAGTAGGTTACTCTCGCACGCAATAGCAATAGTTGATATGCATTCCAATCAAAATCAATTCCAACAAGTATATCAAGCAACCCTAAGCATTCTATAGACATAATATCAAGAAAACAAACAAAATCACCAATCGGCCCCAACTATCAAAACGCTACCATTTCCAAACGAGCCATGAGTTCTGGAAACCGACTTCGCCAATCCTCCTAGGTCACCATAAGGCACGTCTAAAGATCCCGAATCCCTACTTAACCCTAGAATTCATGCAAAGTCCTGATTTCTCCCTTTGCTGGTTTAAACTACAACTATATCAACCAAACACCCAACCAACGCCATAATCATACCAAAAGTGCTTCCATGGCCTCCCAAAACAATGCCAACATGCAAAATGAGAAAACGCCAAACTCGACCTAAACATCCCCGACTTTCACCAAAGCTTAATTCCCGTTTTTTCCATTACGCAATCCAAACAAACCATGCATTTAGGCATTCTAGCACACCTAGCACATTTCTACATCAACGGACAGCATAACGGAGCAACTTGATCATTTCAAGGGTTTACTATTCATAAAACACTATTTAACAACTAATTTAAATTGCAATCTCAACATTTAACCGCAGAAAATGTTAAAAAGCTATAAATACACGTTCTACAATTGCCAAGGAACATTCTAGAAGCATCAAAACGCTTTAAACAACAATCTACGGATAAAATCTAAAAATCACAAAGTTGATACACTTGACATTTAAATGCTCAAATAACATGCTTCCCTCACCTTAGGCACTCCTAGTCGCTAAGAAACAACGCTGGTCACCTCGAAAACCACCCCGTACAAGCTCACACGAAGATTGAACGATTGGAAGTTGAAAGGTTTTTTTTTTCTCTTTGAAGCTCACGGCCTGCTCACTGCTGTTCAGCTTCTATTTTTTTTTGTGTGCTTGTTTTAGCTTATTAAGAGGTCTACTTGGTCAAAGGGGTCAAAGCCCTTGGTCAAATGACTTAATATTTGGTCAATTAGACTATTTTTGTGCACTTTAAAGCCATTTTAACTAAGGAAATATTAATTATAGCTAACAACAATTAAAATATAAAATTTAAGTCATCTAAATACTAGTTTCACTATTTGATGAGGACTAGAAACCGTTCTCTACCTATCGCTCTCGATATGCAATGCACGTTGCGACAGCAAGGAAGTAACAATTAATTCTCAAAGAATTT
>CM075765.1:21027647-21040147 GCA_037974665.1 Ehretia macrophylla
TCACGCGTCGCGTCACCCTTGCACCCCGCACCCCAACATTTGGTTGCCTGGTTCATGCGTGGGGGTGGATTGTGGCCTCCCGTGTCTCGAGGCGCGGTTGGCCGAAATATGAGTCCAGCGCGACAGACGTCACGACAAGTGGTGGTTGGTCCATTCAAGTAGCGAGTTGTCATGCGTCGTCCCATTACGCGTGCGGGACTGAAGATAGACCCTCCGGCACCATGCGCAACGACCGCGATGCCAGGTCAAGCGGGATTACCTGCTAAGTTTAATCATATCAATAAGCGGAGGAAAAAAAACTTACAAGGATTCCCTTAGTAACGGCGAGCGAACGAGGAACATCCCAACTTGAGAATCGGGAGGCTCCGTCGTCCGAATAGTAGTCTGGAGAAGCGTCCTCAGCAGTGGACCGGGCCTAAGTCCCCTAGAAAGGGGCGCCAGAGAGGGTGAGAGCCCCGTCGTGCCTGGACCCTATAGCACCATGAGGCGTTATCGGCGAGTCGGGTTGTTTGGGAATGCAGCCTTAAGCAGGCGGTAAATTCCGTCCAAGGCTAAATACAGACGAGAGATCGATAGCAAAAAAGTACTGCGAGGGAAAGATGAAAATGACTTTGAAAAGAGAGTCAAAGTGTGAGGCCCGACCCCGAATAACGTATGTTACCTTGATTTGCGTGCCATAGACCAAGAATGATATGACTGACCTTGGATTACGTGCCCTATCTTGGTTTTCGTGCATGCTTCGTCATTCGTGCCTTGACCTAGAATTATGTACCCTAATCCTCAACTTACGTGCCCCGACTTCAAATTGCGTGCGTTGTCTCGTTTTGTGTGCCTTGACCTTGAATTGCGTGTCCCAACCTAGGTTTAAGAGTCGTACCTCAATTTACGTGCATTACATTGAATTACGTGCCTTGTATTGGTTTACGTACATTTACCTAGGGTTGCGTGCATTTGCATTGGAATCCGTGCATTTATCTTGAAGTACGTGCATTAGTCTTGAAGTTCGTGTCTTACCTCATAGTTCGTGTCTACCTCGTAATTTGTGCCCTAGACCTAGGAATCCGTGCCACCACGTTAATCAAGAAAGAATCCAACACAAAGCACTAGACTATAAAATAATCCTACAAACACCACTAACTATTATTATAATCCTAATTCAAATCTCTACAAAATCCACTAACACCTAAATATTATATTTTAAACTCATTACAAGACAAAATCTCACAAACCTCTAAACATATCCTATATTCTATTCTGCCTAAAATCCCTAAATACCCAACATTCTCTTACACACATGCTAAAACAATTCAAAAGATGCTCAAAAGATGACACAAAATCTGATTTTTGCATGCCCAAGGCCAACATTAGCATCAACAATTGCAAAAGCTTCTATTTTCTCTCATTTCTCTCACTCTCCTCACATCTCTCTCTCTCCCCCTCATTCTTCTCTCTCAATCTCGGTTTTGGCTGAGTGCATACACCTCTTAGCTCATCTTCATCATCATATGGTTAATCAAGACAAGCCACAAGCAAAGGAACTCAACCAAGCTAGCTAGGTTGCAAGAAAACTCACAAGCTCTTGAGTCTTCATTTCGGCCCTAGGTGAGTTACTAAGCTTCCATTTCTTTTCTTCTTGTTCTAACCACATGCATTTACTAAGAGCTTGGTCACTAAGCTAGGAAAAATAGAGAAAACCAAGTTGGAATCTCGGCTAGGCAAAGAAGAAGAAAAAAATTGTGCTTCAACAAGTTTTTGTGCATCTTCTTGTTGCTTTGCTAAGGTGAGGGCTAAAACCTTTTGAAAATCCTTCAAAAATCCACATGCATGCCCTTAAATGTATGTCTTTGCTTCTGTACTTGAGTTATATGTTCGTTCGTAAGCTTCTTCAACCATGCATGGCAAGATTTTGGCTTGAAAGTGATGATAGGTGAAGTCGGATTATGTGACAGCTCTCTGACCTGTTGTTTCGAGGTGAGTTTGGCTATGAAAATGATGTTAAAAATGCATCCAAATTGGTAGGTGACTATTTTGTCCAGTTTTAAATATTTTTCGCAGAAATAGGCCAAAGCTAATTTTGACTCTAAGGCCTTCAAAATGGAAAATCTTTGAAACGTGTCCATATCTGGAAATCTGGAAAAATGAAGCAGGTTTTGGCAGATGCACTGACCTTGTAGAACGAACCATATTTGACTTAGTAAATGATGTCCAAAATGCATTAAATTTGGTGTACTGCTATATTTTTCAGTTTTGGACATTTTCGTCAGAAATGGACTAAGGCTAAAACTGACCCTAAGGATATCAAAAATGTCAATTATTGAAATGTGTGCAAATCTAGACAGTTTTGTGCTATCTCACTGTTTCGGCTATAACTAATGATCCCGAACTCCAAATGATGCAAGGTTTGTTTCTGATTTTAGTTCACTTCTTAATCTTTAATTTGAAATCTAATTCACAGGAATTGGATATTTTTTTATTATCTTAATGATTGTGGGAAAACAGCCTATTGCAGTGAGGGTTCACTTGGTTATATGCTTAGAAAAATTGTTATAACTTCTCGAGTGGTATTAATTGCTTGGGATTGTGACATTGGGATGTTGTGTGGATTGTTTTGAGTACTTCGGGATGTTTGAATTAATTGATGCATGGCTTGAGATTGATTTTGAGTTGACTTAGGGTTTAATCACACAGGTAAGCACGAAATGAAAACCCTAATGACTAGGTAGTCTTGCTAAGTGTTGATCATTTGGATATTGTGTGGAATTATATGCTTAGTAGGCTGCCCGTAGATGCCCTTATAGTCCTAAATGTGATTTTGATCATTGCATGTTGACAAATAGGCTTTTCTTGCATCCGAGCCCACGTAGATGTTATTGCATGTTATATAATCTTATTATTTGATTACGTGGACTTTGAATTGAGTTATATGACTTGATTTATGTGCGTTACATGGCTGTCCGTTTAATGTTCATATAACTCCATGAGCTTTTCAAGTGAAATTACTTGTGTATCCGTGCCTCGCTTGTTTACTTGTCAATGTGCAATCTTATGACTGTTCGGAGGCAACCTACTTTGTTGTCCTCCTAATGTGATATATTAAATGTTATAAATGTGCATTGCATATAAGGTTGCAACCTTTCATTCTGGCATGGTAGCGATCACGCACACCGGGCGGCATCGGGCTTGCCGGTGCACCCATGACTACCATGGCACCTATTCCCTCTCTCGCTTAGGGGCTAGACTTCCTCGGAGAGTTAGGTCGTAGGATTTCGGGGTACATCCGAAGTACACCCACCTGGCGTGTTAAGGGGATGATTTGAAGTCGGCCACAACAACTGATTCTGGAAATGAACTGAGAGCAAAAGCTCACCGTATCCTTTTTACTATATGTATAAGTACTCTCGCTTAGTTCCTAGAGAACCTCGGGGAGGA
Organism: Ehretia macrophylla; assembly: GCA_037974665.1. NCBI lineage: Eukaryota > Viridiplantae > Streptophyta > Magnoliopsida > Boraginales > Ehretiaceae > Ehretia > Ehretia macrophylla. The sequence continues at coordinate 21,031,077 of CM075765.1, forward strand.
AAGATGGGTAATTGTGTTCCTTTACTTTTGTATTATTATTCTGTACTTAATTGTGTTATATTTATGCTTGCAAAAGGATTTTCATAAGTTGAACCAGAAAATGAGTTTCAAAACCTATTTCTCATTCCCCCTCGCTGAGTTCATAAAAACTCACCCTCTTTTATCATCTCAGGTGAAGAAGATCAAGAACAGGTACTTGAGGACGATGTGCCTATCGATGATTCCTTGGAGTGATTGCCTATCTTATGTGCTTTGCGTGTTTATGGCTATTTGTGAACCATGCTACTTGAAGACTATTTCTTTTATGTTGCTCAATGTTGTAATGTAAAAGACCCCCGTTGTAATTTGGGGTCTAATTTTGGCTTGTACTGATATTGCTAGACGGTCACTAGACACTACTATGATCGTTTTGCTATTATTACTGCTAGTATCTATCATAGGTTACGACGTATTAGGTAAGGACTAAGTAAATGAACCTATCCATCTTAAACAGGTACACGCTTTTAAGCTAAGATCAACAAGTACTTTTGTAACGAGGATAAACAAACAAACGAGACATAGTATCATGCTAGGTTATAAATCAAACGAGACATCAAGATAACCAATAGGCATTTAAATCGATGTTAAATAGAAAACTTAGTTGGAAATAAAATTGAGATTGGAAAATTTTGAGGCGTTTAGAGAATTAGGCCAAACCAAAGAGCTCAATTACAATCGTTATGCTGCCAGTTTTCCTGAAATTTTGGAGTTTAGGCCAAAACATTAAGTGTGAAATCTTCATAAACGGTTAAGTACGCGAAATGACTTGAAAGTTTAGCTCACACCCTAGTCTAGCCTCTATAGGTCGGGTTGGGGCGTGACACAAAGAGTGCTTGAAATTGTAGGGAGGGAAGCGGATGGGGGTCGGCGATGCTCCCCGGTCGTAAGCAGAACGGCGAGAACCGGTCCGACGATCGGCTTGGGGCGCAAACCAGCATGGAATGGGGCGGCGGCCAAAGCCCAGGCAGTAGATATGCCCGTGGAACGTCGTTACCTCGATCATGGCAGGGCAGCACATGCCTTCGGCATGCTTCGGCATCTGCGCGCTCCTAGTGCTGGCTTGCGGGCTCCCCATTCGACCCGTCTTGAAACACGGACCAAGGAGTTTGACATGTGTGCGAGTCAACAGGTGCGTAAACCTGCAGGGTGCAAGGAAGCTAATTGGCAGGATCCCCCCCGGGGGGTGCACCGCCGACCGACCTTGATCTTCTGAGAAGGGTTAGAGTGCGAGCACACCTGTCGGGACCCGAAAGATGGTGAACTATGCCTGAGCGGGGCGAAGCCAGAGGAAACTCTGGTAGAGGCCCGCAGCGATACTGACATGTAAATCGTTCGTCTGACTTGGGTATAGGGGCGAAAGACTAATCGAACCATCTAGTAGCTGGTTCCCTCCGAAGTTTCCCTAAGGATAGCTGGAGCTCGTGTGTGAGTTCTATCAGGTAAAGCCAATGATTAGAGGCATCGGGGGCGCAACGCCCTCGACCTATTCTCAAACTTTAAATAGGTCGGACAGCGCGGCTGCTTCGTTGAGCCGCGCCATGGAATCAAGAGCTCCAAGTAGGCCATTTTTGGTAAACAGAACTGGCGATGCGGGATGAACCGGAAGCCAGGTTATAGTGCCCAACTGCGCGCTAACCTAGATCCCACAAAGGGTGTTAGTCGATTAAGACAGTAGGACCGTGGTCATGGAAGTTGAAATTTGCTAAGGAGTGTGTCACAACTCACCTGTCGAATCAACTAGCCTAAAAAATGGATGGCGCTTAAGTGCGCGAGTGAGGCCCGACCCCGAATAACGTGTGTTACCTTGATTTACGTGCCATAGACCAGGAATGATATGACTGACCTTGGATTACGTGCCCTGTCTTGGTTTTCGTGCATGTCTCGTCATTTGTGCCTTAACCTAGAATTATGTGCCCTAATCCTCAACTTACGTGCCCCGACTTCGAATTGCGTGCATTATCTCATTTTGTGTGCCTTGACCTCAAATTGCGTGTCCTAACCTAGGTTTAAGAGTCGTACCTCGATTTACGTGCATTGCATTGAATTACGTGCCTTGTATTGGTTTACGTACATTTACCTAGGATTGCGTGCATTTGCATTGGAATATGTGCATTTATCTTGAAGTACGTGCATTAATCTTGAAGTTCGTGTCTTACCTCATAGTTCGTGTCTATCTCGTAATTCGTGCCCTATACCTAGGAATCCGTGCCACCACGTTAATCAAGAAAGAATCCTACACAAAGCACTAGACACTAAAATAATCCTACACAATCCACTAACCAATATTATATTCCTAATTCAAATTATCTACAAACTCCACTAATAATAAAATAATACTAAACTATTCATACATTTCCCACTATCTATTATTCTATTCATAATTCAACTCATCAACAAACATTCCTATATTTTATTCTACCTAGATTCCCTAAATTCCCAACATTCCTATGACAATTCTATGACACAAAATGCATAAAAATTAACCCAAAACCCTACCCAATGCACCCAAAATCTCGACACATGCATATGCCCATGCTAGGATGATTCAAATTGTGCTTCTTGGAGACACAAATCTGATTTTTGCATGCCCAAGGCCAACATTTGCATCAACAATAGCAAAAGCTTCTATTTTCTCTCATTTCTCTCCCTCTCCTCACATTTCTCTCTCTCCCTCTCATTCTTCTCTCTCAATCTCGGTTTTGGCTGAGTTCATACACCCCATAGCTCATCTTCATCATTCCATGGTTCATCAAGGAAAGCTAGAAGCTAAGAAACTCGATTAAACAAGCTAGGATGCAAGAAACACACATGCAAGCTCTTTGAACTTCCATTCCGGCTTAGGTGAGTTTCCTAGCTTCCATTTCTTTCCTTCTTGTTCTAACCACATGCATGTACTAAGAACTTGGCCACTAAGCTAGGAAAAATAGAGAGAAATCGGGTGGTGTCTTGGCTAAGCAATGAAGAAGAAGAAAATTGTGCTTCATCAAGTTTTGTGCATCTTCTTGTTGATTTGCTAAGGTGAGGGCTAAACCCTTTTGAAAATCCTTCAAAAATCCACATGCATGCTCTTAAATGTATGTCTTTGCTTATGTACTTGAGTTATATGAGTGTTCATAAGCTTTTACAACCATGCATGGCAAGATTTTGGCTTGAAGATGATGATAGATGAAATCGGGTTTGGTAACAGCTCTCTATCTTGTTCTTGCAACGTGAGTTTGGCTAGGTAAATGAAGTTGAAAATTGTGAGGTAACTATTTTTGCCAGTTTTGAGCATTTTTTTGTAGAAATATAGAAAAGCTAATTTTTACTCTAAGGTCCTCAAAATGGAAAATCATTAAAATGTGTCCAAATCTGGAAATCTGGAAATCTGGAAAAAATGAAGCAGGTTTTGGCAGATGCACTGACCTTGTAGAACGAACCAGTTTTGACTTAGTAAATAATGCCCAAAATGCATGAAATTTGGTTTGCTACAACATTTTTTAGTTCTGGACGTTTTTGTCAGAAATGGACCAAGGCTAAATCTGACCCTAAGGACCTCAAAAACAACAAGTATTGAAATATGTGCAAATCTGGACAGTTTTGTGCAATCCCACTGTTTTGGCTATAACTATTGATCCCGAACTCCAAATGATGCAAGGTTTGTTTCTGATTTTAGTTCACTTCTTAAGATTTAATTTTACATCTTATTCACTGTAATTGGAGATTGTTTTCTTGTCTTAATGATTGTGAGAAAACAGCCTATTGCAGTAAGGGTTTCGCTTAGTGTTATGCTTAGAAAAATTGTTTTAACTTCTCTTGTTGAATTAAATGCGTGGGATTGTGGCATTGGGAAGTTGTGTGGACTGTTTTGAGTACTTGGGGATGTTTGAATTAATTGATACATGGCTTGAGTTTGATTGCGAAATGACTTGGGGCTTAATCGCACGGGTAAGCACGAAATGGAAACCCTAGTGACTAGGTAGGCTTGCTAAGTGTTGATCATTTGGATATTGTATGAAATTATATGCTTAGTAGGCTGCCCGTAGTTTCCCTTATAGCCCTAAATGTGATTTTGATCGTTGCATGTTGACAAATAGGCCTTTCTTGCATCCGAGCCCACGTAGATGTTGTTGCATGTTGAATAATCTTAATATTTGATTACGTGGACTTTGAAATGAGTTGTATAACTTGATTTACATGTGTTACATGGCTGCCCATTTAATATTCATATAACTCCATATGCTTTTCAAGTGAATTTACTTGTCTTATCATGCCTCGCTTGTTTACTTGTCAATGTGCAATCTTATGACTGTCCGGAGGCAACCTATTTTGTTGTCCTCCTAATGTGATATATTAAATGTCATAAATGTGCATTGCATATAAGGTTGCAACCTTTCATTCTGGCATGGTAGCGTTCACGCACACCGGGTGGCATCGGGCTTGCTGGTGCAACCGTGACTACCATTGTCCAATTCCCTCTCTCGCTTGGGGGCTAGACTTCCTCGGAGAGTTGGGTCGTAGGATTTTGGGGTACATCCGGAGTACACCCACTTGGCGTGATGAGGGGATGATTTGAAGTCGGCCGCAACAACTGAGAGCAAAAGCTCACTGTATCATTTTCACTATGTGTATAAGTACTCTCGCTTGGTTCCTAGAGGACCTCGGGGAGGAAAGACGGGTAATTGTGTTCCTTTACTTTTACATTACGTTATGTACTTACTTGTGACATATTCATGCTTGCAAAAAGGATTTTTCATAAGTTAAACCGGAAAAATGAGTTTCAAAACTTATTTCTCATTCCCCCTCGCTGAGTTCATAAAGACTCACCCTCTTTTTTGTCATAGGTGCAGCAGATTTGGAATAAGTACCTGAAGTCAATGTGCTTGTTGATGATTCCTGAGAGTGACTACGTGCTTTTGTGCTTTGCCTGAAAGTGGTTGCTATATGGATATTGTGTTTGATTGCAAACTGTTCATTTTATTGATGTAAATGACCCCGTTGTAATTTGGGTCTAATTTTGGCTTGTACTGATTGTAGCCGGATGAACTCTTTATTTCGTCATTTACTTTCGTCATTTAATTAATAGTTATCGTAGTCATTTGAACCGCTAGGTGAAGAAGTAAATAATGTAACTCTACTTAATCTCACCTAGTGATCATGCACAAGCTAAAGGATAATAGGTACTTGCATGATAGGAAATTGACAAATAAACAGGACATAGTTATCATGTTAGGCTTATTAACCAAACGAGACTTTCAAGATAAACTAGTAGGCAAATCGGTTGGTGACAAAATAGGAGTCCTTAATAGAATTGGATTAATGATTGGAATAATTGAGGTGTTTAGAAATTAGGTCAAACTAAGGAGCCAATTACAACTGTTATGCTGCCGGTTTTCTAGAAAATTTTGGAGTTCTAGGCTAACGTTAAGCGTTAAACCTTAATGAAAGATTAAGTACGTGAAATGATATGAACGTTTAGATCACACCCGATTCTAACCTTTATAGGTCGGGTTGTGGCGTGATAGCGCGACCTATACCCAGCCGTCAGGGCAAGTGCCAGGCCCCGATGAGTAGGAGGGCGCGGCGGTCGCCGCAAAACCCAGGGCGCGAGCGGCCGTCGGTGCAGATCTTGGTGGTAGTAGCAAATATTCAAATGAGAACTTTGAAGGCCGAAGAGGGGAAAGGTTCCATGTGAACGACACTTGCACATGGGTTAGTCGATCCTAAGGGTCGGATAAAGCCCGGCAGATAGTGCGTTCCGTGCGTGCACCGAAAGGGAATCGGGTTAAAATTCCTGAACCGGGACGTGGCGGTTGACGGCAATGTTAGGGAGTCCAGAGACGTCGGCGGGGGCCCCGGGAAGAGTTATTTTTTATGTTTAACAGCCTGCCCTGTGAGGCCTGATCTTGATTTGCGTGTGATACCTCATTTCGTGTGCTCTAACTTAGATTTGCGTGCCTTGACCTAGGTTTAAGAGTCGTGTTTCGTTTTATATGCCCTGCATCGAATTACATGCATTCATTTGGAGTTGCATGCATTTACTTGGGAAACGTGCATTCATCTTGTAGTTTGTGCTTTACCTAGTAGTACGTGCCCTAAACCTAGGAAAGCGTGCCTGCACGTTAATCAAGAAAGCATCTTACACGAAGCACTAGATCATTAATTAATCCTACAAACTCCACTGACTAATATTAAAATGCTAATTCAACTCACTAGAAGACGAAATTTCACCAAAAGCTAAGCATTCTTATTATTTATTCTTTATTCTTTTGCACATCCCAAACACACAATATAATAATGCTCAAAACATGACAAAAAATTCAGATTTGATCAAAGCCTTGGCCGACCATACCTTGCATTTGAACTAGCATTGCATAATTTAAGAACACTCCTAAACATTCTATGACACCATCACATAAAACAAAGCATAAAAAAACTCCTAAAAACACTACCCAAGCATGTCATTCTCGGCCTTCACTCCATGCCCATTCCTCACAATTCAAAATACTCAAAAGATGGCATAATTTCAGATTTTTCAAGGCCTATAGCCGACCAAATGCACAAGCTTTCATTTCTTTCTCACATTCTCTCTTTCTCATTCACACTCGCTCTCTCTCGGCCTTGGCTGCATTCATGACTCTCCATAGCTTAAGCTCATCATCCTAAGGTTCATCAAGACACTCAAGGCCCTAGGAAGCTCAACCAAGCAAGCTAGAAGCAAGAAAATTCGCATGCAAGCACACAAAACTCATCAATTCTCGGCATAGGTATGTTTGATAGCTTCTACTTCATTTCCTTTTGTTCTAGCCACATGCACATACTAAGAACATGGTAACTAAGATAGGAATTATAGAATCTCAAGTTATCTCTCGGCCAAGCAAGGAAAAAGACAATCTTGTGCATCTTCAAGAGCTTTGTGCATCTTCATTATTGTCTTGCTAAGGTGAGGGCTAAAACTCTTTTGAAAAGCTTTCAAAAACCACATGCATGCCTTCATATGCCTATTTTTACCTCTGTACTTGTGATATATATGTGTACATGAGCTTTGGTAAACATGCATGGCAAGATATTTGGCTAGAATTTGAAGATAGGTGAAATCGCGTTAATGGCAGTTTTCTGACTTGTTGGAGCGAAGTGAATTTGACCAGGTAAATGATATTGAAAATGCGTTAAAATTGGTATGTGACTAGTTTTACCAGTTCTAAGAATTTTTTTTAGAAATAGGCCAAGGTCAATTTTGACTCTAAGGTCGTCCCCAAAATGGCAACACATCAAAAGGTGTCCAAATCTGGAAAATCTGGAAAAATGGAGCAGGTTTTTGGCAGTTAACTGTCCCTGTAGAACGAACCATTTTTGACTTAGTAAATGATATCTAAAATGCATGAAACTTGGTATATTTCTAGATTTGTCAGTGGTGGACATTTTTATCAGAAATATACTAAGGCTAAATATGACCCAAAGGTCCTCAAAAATGACAAGTATTGAAATGTGTACAAATCTGGACAGTTTTGCGTAGTCTCACGGTTTTGGCTATAACTGTTGAATCCGAACTCCAAATGATGCGAGGTTTGTTTCTGGATTTAGTTCACTCCTTAAGCTTTAATTTTAAATTTTGCTCACTGGAATTGGAGATTGTTTTCTTGTCTAAATGATTGTGGGAAAACAGACCATTGCAGTGAGATTTTTGTTTAGTGATATGCTTTGAAAATTATTGTAACTTCTCTCGTTGTATTAAATGCTTGGGATTGTGGCACTTGGATGTTGTGTGGACTATTTGGATGATTGTGGGTGTTTTAATTAATCGATGTATGGCTTAAGTCTAATTACGTGACAACTTGTGGCTTAATCGCACGGGTAAGCTTGAATTGAAACCCTAGTGACTATGAAAACGCGCTAAGTGTTCATCCTATGGTTATCGTGTCTAATTATGTAATTAGGGGGCTGCCCGTAGTTTCCCTTATAGCCCTAAATGTGATTCCGATGATTACATGTTGACAAGTAGACCTTTCTTGCACCCGGTCCCACGTAGATATCATTGTATGTTGTATGACCTTATTATTTGATTGCGTGAACCCCGAAATGAGTTATATGACTTGATTCACATGTGTTACATGGCTGTCCGTTTAATATTCATGTAACTCCATGTGACTTACAAGTGAAATTACCTGTCATAGCATGCCTTGTGTGTTTACCTGTCAACGTGCGATCTTATAACTGCTCGGAGGCAACCTATTTTGTTGTCCTCCTAATGTGATATGTTAAATGTTATAAATGTGTATTGCATACAAGGTTGCAACCTTTCATTGTGGTATAGTAGCGTTTCATGCACGCCGGGCAGCATCGGGCTTGCCGGTGCTACCGTGACTACCATGGTCCAATTCTCTCTCTCACTTGGCATTCCACCCTCGGAGAGTTGGGTCGTAGATTTTCGGGGTACATCCAGAGTACACCCAAATGGGAGCGATAAGTGGATTATTGAAGTCGGTCGCAACAAATTGTATCAAAATCGATATTGAGAGCAAATGCTCACCGTATCCTTGAAATGATTGGTAATTGTATATGTTGCTCAACTTGATTCTTATACTTTGCGTACCTTATTACTTGTAATACGTGACACGTTTTTAAAAGGGGTTTTTCATAAGTTAACCAGAAAAAGAGTTTTAAAACATATTTCTCGTTCCCCCTCGCTGAGTTCATAAGGACTCACCCTCTTTTATCATCTCAGGTGAAGAAGACCAGGAACAGGTACCCGAGGATAACGTGCCTATTGATGACTCATTGGAATGATTGCTTGCCCTATGTTCCTTACTTGACTATGGCCATTTTGTGAACGATATGTTGCTTGAAGACTATTTATTATGTTGCTTGTTGTTGTATTGTAAATGACCCCCGTTATAATTTGGGGTCTAATTTTGGTTTGTATTGATTATAACTAGATAGACCATCTTCTGGTCGTTTTGCTATCTCTAATGGTTAGTATCTATCACAGATGAAGTATCATATAAAGGGTTTAAGTAAAATGAATCTATCCAATCTTAAGCAGGTACTCATTG
>CM075765.1:21045147-21082647 GCA_037974665.1 Ehretia macrophylla
CGAAAATGAGAGAGAAGGAGAGAGAATGAGAGAGTTTGTGAGGAAATGGATGAAGTTGAGTGTTTGTTTGAGTAGGTGCTTGTGTGTGTCAGCCTTCGGCTTGCAAAAATCTGATTTTGTGTCATCTTTTGAGCATTTTGAATTGTGAGGCATGCTTTGATAAGATAAAAAGGTAAGTCTTGTGTTTGGAGAAAGTGGAAAGCATAGAATAATGAAATGAATATTTTAATGCATGCATTGTCTTGAAATATCTTCAATTTTTGAGTGTTTGGTCGTGTAATGCAATGAAGAATCTGAAAATTCAGATTTATGTTAGTCTATTTTGGATTGTAATAAGTGTAGGTTTATAATAGTTTATTGGTTAGTTGAGTGTGTTAGGAAGAATAGAATATTTTAGTAGTTAGTGGGTTTTGTAGAGAATTTGAATTAGGAATATAATATTAGTTAGTGGATTGTGTAGGATTATTTTATAGTTTAGTGCTTTGTGTAGGATTCTTTATCGATTACCGTGCAGGCACGCTTTTCTATGTCTACGGCACGTACTACGAGACATGCACAAAAATCAATATAGGGCACGAATCACGAGGTAGACACGAACTACGAGGTAAGACACGAACTTCAAGACTAAGACACGTACTTCAAGACTAATGCACGCAATCCTAGGTGAATGCACGTAAACCAATGCAAGGCACGTAATTCAATGCAATGCATGCAAATTAAGGCACGACTCTATATCTAGGTTAAGGTACGCAGTTCAAGGTTAGGGCACACAAAATTAGGTAATGCACGAACATTGAGGTCAGGGTACGTATATCTAGGTATCGCACGTTAGTCGGAGATTAGGGCATACCATTCTAGGTCAAGGCACGAATGACGAAACATGCACGAAAACCAAGACATGGCACGTAATCCAAGGTCAGTCATATAATTCTTGGTCTATGGCACGCAAATCAAGGTAACACACATTATTCAGGGTCGAGCCTCACACTCCGATTTGTCCCTCCCCCCTCCTCGCCTATCTTTGCCCTATCCGCAATCTAATCCCGTCAACCAACACAATTTCCCCTAAACGGGCCAAGAGGTTCGATGCCCTATGCCGCTCCCCAAGTGTGTTTCCAAGTGCTTAAGTAAGTCATAAGTTATAACCCAAGTGTCGACGCGCGAATGCCCAAGTGTTGCCAAGTGCTCTGTGCCCAAGTCCGAATAACATTAGCCCAAGTTAGTTTGATATGCTCGCTGCCTGATATAGTGCCGCCGCAAATGTCGTGGGGTTTCGAGGCAACGATGATGCCCAATTATGCCCAGGTGCTATGTGCTATGCCCAAGGATGCCCAAGTGCTATGTGCTATGCCCAAGGATACCCAAGCACTATGTGCTATACCCAAGTGCTATGCCCAAGGATGCCCAAGTGCTATACCCAAGTGCTAAGTGCTATGCCCAAGGATGCCCAAGTGCTAAACCCAAGTGCTATGTGCTATATCCAAGTGCTATGCCCAATGATGCCCAAGTGCTATGTGCACCCAACTGCTATCCCAAGTGCTATGCCTAATGATGCCCAAGTGCTACGTGTGAACAAGCCCATTACTGGTCAACCCCGCTCATCCCCTCGAGTTCCCAAGTGTTAGACAGCCTATGCTTGCTTGGTAAGAGATGACAAAAAATTTAAATTTGACCATGTGTGATGCTGGCTCGCATAGGTGCCTAACGTTCTTCCCTTAGCATTAACGGTGACTGAGGTTATGTTGCCCCTATCTTGGACACGGCTGGGCACGTTGGTGAACGGTTGCAGCACAACTGCCCACGGTGCGCGCATGGGGTGCCTATTTTACTTGATGGTGCGCGTATCAGGAGCGCATACCGTACAATGGTGCGCGCATGTGGCCCGTATGCCTCACGAAAGTGTGTGCATTGGGCTCCCTTGCCGCACGATGATATGCGCATGGGGTGCCCATGCCTCCCGATGGTGCGCCCATAGGGCGCCCATGCCGCATGAAGATGCGCACATGGCGCATGGGGCGCCCATGCCGCACGAAGGTGCACGCATGGTGCGCCCATGCCGCACGATGGTGCACGTATGGGGTGTGCATGCTGCACTCTGGTGCGACCATGTGGCCCGCATACAGCATGAAGGTACGCGCATGGGGCGCCCATGCCTTTCGATGGTGCGCTCATCGGGCGTGCATACCGCACGATGGTGCGCGCATTGGGCGCTCTTGCCGCACGATGGTACGTGCATGGGGCGCACATGCCGCACGATGGTACGTGCATGGAGCGCGCATGCCGCACGATGGTACGCGCATGTGGCCCGTATACTGCACGAAGGTGCGCGCATGAAGCGCCGCTACCGCACGATAGTGCGTTCATGGTGCGCCCATGCCGCACGACGGTGCGCGCATGTGGCCCTCATGTCGCACGATAGTGCGTGCATGGGGCACCTATGCTGCATGATGGTGTGGACATCGGGCTTGTATGCCGCACGATGGTGCGAGCATATGGCTCGCATGCCGCACGAAGGTGTACGCATGGGGCGGTCGTGGTGCATGATGGTGCGCGCAAGTGGCGCACGCGGGGCGCACAAGGGGCACTGTTGAGGCTTGGCTGGGGCACTATGGGGGTACACTTGGGAGACGATGGGGGATGTTGGGGGATGGCTTTGGCACTACTAGGGGATGTTGGGCACGACGAGCAATGTTAAGCATTCTGGGGTATTGTGCATGAGGAATGTATTATGACACAAATGTGGACATTGATATTCTTTTACAAGTGGTTTCCAAATCTACGAAGTAGTCTTAACCTTTGCCTTGTCCGACAAACAGTTCGTCACATTTGTGAGGCGAAATAGATTAATCAGTTTCCTAATCCATCCAAAAAAAAATTTAACGCCAAATATCTTGTAAACAAATTAATTTATGAATTAATATAAATTTTCCAGAATTTTCTAGTATTTTTTTTTCTGATTTTTCACTATTTTCGTAATTTTTAAATGTTAAAAATTAATTTTTCGAAAAAAATATTTTTGAATATCATTTAACAAATTGATGTTTGAATTAGTATAATTTTTTCTGAATTTTCTACTATTTTTTCTGATTTTTCACTATTTTTTGCAATTATTAAATATTAAAAAATATTTTTTGAAAAAAAATAATTTTGAAGCATTTGGATATCATATGTTACCAATAAGGAGCATGTAGTGTACGAAGATCATGCCATATGGGCCCTTTTATAGTGTAAAATACCTATTATGAATCTCTCGCAAAATGTACTATAGGGGGATATGTGGAGTCAAGCCTCCTGGTCGAGGTCCATGCGGGGGGACGTTGTGAGCACTTCGTGGCACATTGTGGGCTATATCGTGGGCTATATTGTGGGCGGCAATGCCTACTGAGTTAATCACGCCAAGATATTGCATTGCATACCCGTGTGTTGGGGCTGTGCAACCCCCGCCCCGCGTCCCCCGGCATGTCCCTCGGTGCGGCACCAGGAAACTGGTTGGACAGATAGTGGTGCCACTTGGTTCGAGTCATCCTAATGAGGAATGTTATGGCTTCCCTTGCCCCTCATTATCCATCTTGGTGCCGCAACACTATCGACGTCATTGGGATGGCTAATGAGGGGACGAGTGGTTGCCCAAGTACAAAATTAGCCATTCCCGTATCGCCGGCTAGGCACACGTTGGGGGACATTCCCGTTCCCCGATGTGTCGTTGGGCTTGCGTGATGCGCGAATCGCCTAGCACACAAAGCCATAGCCATTGCCGAGTGGATGCGCGTGGCCATGGTCTAGTGTCGTGGTGATCCAAGCACCGCGTGGGCTTGGGTGGCTCTTGGGGGACAGTTGGGGCAAACGTGATGCGCGAATCGCCTAGCACACGTGGCATTGGCTTTCGTTAAGCAATGACGTGAGCGTTGCGATGAGACGATTGCTAATGCTTTAATGTCGTGGCGATCCAAGCACCATGCGGCCATGAAGCTGTCCCCCGGTGGGTTCTGACGTGCCTGTACGATGCGCGAATTGCCTAGCACATGACGCCATGGTCCACGCTAAGTCGTAATGCGACGGATTTGGTCTAGTGTCATGGCAATCCAAGCACACTACGTGGGAAGGAAGGTAGTTTGATTGTCCCGTTCCGTGCATACAGGGGGACGGTGGGGGGCATGCGTGATGTGTGAATCGCCTAGCAATTGTGGCATTGACTTTCGTTAAGCAATGACGTGAGCTTTGCGATGAGATGATTGTTGATGCTTCAATGTCGTGGCGATCCAAGCACCATGCGGCCTTGAAACTGTCCCCCGGTGGGTTCTGACATGCTTGTGAGATGAACGAATCGCCTAGCACACGATGCCATGGTCCTCAATGAGTCGTAATGTGACACACGTGGTCTAGTGTGGTGGCGATCCAAGCACCGCGTGGGCAGGAAGGTAGTTTGCTTGTCCCATTCCGTGCATACAAGGGGACGGTGGGGGGCATGCGTGATGCGCGAATCGCCTAGCACGTATGGCATTGCCTTTCGTTAAGCAACGACGCGAGCTTTGGGATGAGACGATTACTGATGCTTCAATGTCGTGGCGATCCAAGCACCATGCGGCCTTGAAGCTGTCCCCCGGTTGGTTCTGACAGGCCTGTGCGATGCACAAATTGCCTAGCTCACGTCGCCATGGTCCTCGCTGAGTCGTAATGCGATGGATGTGGTCTAGTGTCGTGGCGATCCAAGCATCGCATGGGCAGGAAGCTAGTTTGCTTGTCCCGTTCCGTGCATACAAGGGGACGGTGGGGGGGCATGCGTGATGCGCGAATCGCCTAGCACATGTGGCATTGGCTTTCGTTAAGCAACGACGCAAGCGTTGCGATGAGACGATTGTTGATGCTTCAATGTCGTGGCGATCCAAGCACCATACGGCCTTGAAGCCGTCCTCCAGTTGGTTCCGATGGGCCTATGCGATGTGCGAATCACCTAAAATACGACGTCGTGGTACTCGCTGAGTCGTAATACAACGGAGGTGGTCTAGGATCGTGGCGATCCAAGTATCGCATGGGTAGGAAGGTAGTTTCCTTGTCCCGTTTCGTGCATACAGGTGGATACAAGGGGACGGTGGGGGGTATGCGTGATGCGTGAATCGCCTAACATATATGGCGTTGGCTTTTGTTAAGTAACGACGCAAGCGTTACGATGAGACAATTGCTGATGCTTTAATGTCGTGGCGATCCAAGCACCATGCAGCCTTGAAGCTGTCCCCCGGTTGTTTCCGACAGGCCTGTACGATGTGCGAATCGCCTAGCACATGACGCCATGGTCCTCGCTGAGTCGTAATGCGACGGACATGGTCTAGTATCGTGGCGATCCAAGCACCGCGTGGGCAGGAAGGTAGTTTGCTTGTCCCGTTCCGTGTATACTAGTGCATACAGGGGGATGGTGGAGGGCATGCGTGATGCGCGAATCGCCTTGCATATGTGGCATTGGCTTTCGTTAAGCAACGACGCGAGCATTGCGATGAGACGGTTGCTGATGCTTCAATGTCGTGGCGATCCAAGCACCATGTTGCCTCGAAGTCGTCTCCCGGTATGTTCCCACTAGCCAGCGCGATGCACGATTCGCCTAGCACACGATGCCATGGTCCTCGCTGGGTCGTAATGCGATGGACGTGGTCTAATGTCGTGGCGATCCAAGCACCACGTGGGCAGGAAGGTAGTTTGCTTGTCCCGTTCCGTGCATACGGGTGTATACAGGGGGACGGTGGGGGGCATGCATGATGCACGAATCACCTAGCACATGTGGCATTGGCTTTCGTTAAGCAACGACGCGAGCATTGCGATGAGACGATTGCTGATGCTTCAATGTTGTGGCGATTCAAGCACCGTGCTACCTCGAAGCCGTCCCCCGGTGAGTTCCCACTGGCCTGCGCGATGTGCGAATTGCCTAGCACAGGACACCATGGTCCTCGCTGAGTCGTAATACGACGGACGTGGTCTAGTGTCGTGGCGATCCAAGCACCGCGTGGGCAGGAAGTTCGCTTTCGGTTGGTATCTCAGTTGCGTGCAATCGGTGCATGGTCGGGCACCATGAAGTAGGCCATTAAGCTTGCGACATGCGGCCTGGTCATGCACCTCTTGCTGTTCTCGTCCTGTGTCCCTCAGAAATTCTTCATGCCTAGCAGTGCATGCTCGGGCCATCTCGTCAGTTCCGTTCGCTTGAAGGGCTTCGTTTGCCTAGACGGTGGGGCGGTTGTTGGCTTGGTGGTCTGGGCATAGCGAATGTGATAGCGCGTGAGTGGTAGTCAACTTGTGTGGGTGGGTTGGATCCCTGCTCGAGCAGTGACGTCTGCCCTTACTTGCCTCTTCATTCGCGGGCCGAGTGCTTACGTTGCCTTACTTGGTAGGTTAGTTTCCTATGTTGTGTACCTACATAGAAGGCAGTCTAAAGTCACATCGTCCATCTTTTGCCTTGCGTCTGCCTCTGTGGACGACGTGGGGCGAACCCCTAAGCACGTCCTGTGTTCCATGCTACACACTCCAACAAGTACGGCACACATGGCCCGTGGGGCGTTGCTCGATCTCTCAAATGTGGCACACCATGACAGTATAGGGTCCTTGGCCTCTCTTTGACTGAAATCAGCGTTTGTCGCTAATCGCGTACGACGGTCGTGCGTTCGTCTCGAGCCGTCGACCCTTAGGGGATGATGTGCCTCGTGCGACGTTGGCGTCGGTGAGGAATGCTACCTGGTTGATCCTGCCAATAGTCATATGCTTGTCTCAAAGATTAAGCCATGTATGTGTAAGTATGAAGTAATTCAGACTTTGAAACTGTGAATGGCTCATTAAATCAGTTATAGTTTGTTTGATAGTATCTACTACTCAGATAACCATAGTAATTCTAGAGCTAATACGTGCAACAAACCCTGACTTCTGGAAGGGATGCATTTATTAGATAAAAGGTCGACGCGGGCTCTGCCCGTTGCTGCGATGATTTATGATAACTCGACGGATCGCACGGCCCTTGTGTCGGCGACACATCATTCAAATTTTTGCCCTATCAACTTTCGATGGTAGGATAGTGGCCTACCATGGTGGTGACGGGTGACGGAGAATTAGGGTTTGGTTCCGGAGAGGAGGCCTGAGAAACGGCTACCACATCAAAGGAAGGCAGCAGGCTTGCGAATTACCCAATCCTGACACGGGGAGGTAGTGACAATAAATAACAATACTGGGCTCAAAGTGTCTGGTAATTGGAATGAGTACAATCTAAATCCCTTAACGAGGATCCATTGAAGGGCAAGTCTAGTGCCAGCAGCCGCGGTAATTCCTGCTCCAATAGCGTATATTTAAGTTGTTACAGTTAAAAAGCTCATAGTTGGACTTTGGGATGGGTCGGCTGATCCGCCTCAGGTGTGCACCGATCGTCTCGTCCCTTTTGCCAGCGATACGCTTCTGGACTTAACTGGCCGAGTCGTGCCACCGGCGCTGTTACTTTGAAGAAATTAGAGTGCTCAAAGCAAGCCTACACTCTCTATACATTAGCATGGGATAACATTATAGGATTTTGATCCTATTGAGTTGGCCTTCGGGATCGAAGTAATGATTAACAGGGACAGTTGGGGGCATTCGTATTTCATTGTCATAGGTGAAATTCTTGGATATATGAAAGACGAACAACTGCGAAAGCATTTGCCAAGGATGTTTTCATTAATCAAGAACCAAAGTTGGGGGCTCGAAGATGATCAAATACCATCCTAGTCTCAACCATAAACGATGCCGACAGGGATTGGCGGATGTTGCTTTTAGGACTCTGCTGGCACCTTATGAGAAATCAAAGTTTTTGGGTTTCGGGGGGAGCATGGTCGCAAGGCTGAAACTTAAAGGAATTTATGGAAGGGCACCACCAAGAGTGGAGCCTGCTGCCTAATTTGACTCAACAAACTTACCAGGTCCAGACATAGTAAGGATTGATAGACTGAGAGCTCTTTCTTGATTCTATGGGTGGTGGTGCATGGTCGTAACAAGGTTTCTGTAGGTGAACCTGCGAAAGGATCATTGTTGAACACTGCGAAGGCAGAATGACCTGTGAACCCGTTTAAACAACGCGGTGCCAAGCGGGGGAGGCAGCTCGTCCCCAGCCCGCATGTCGGTCTTGAGTCGTAGCGAATGCCTCGCAAACAATGAACCTCGGTACGGAATACGCTAACGAAAATGAAAATTGGGGGCCAGCCTATCCGTGCCCCGTCCGCAATGTGCCAGGTTAGGCCTAGGTCTGTTATGAAAGGAAAATGACTCTCGGCAACGAATATCTCAGCTCTCGCATTGATGAAGAACGTAGCGAAATGCGATACTTGGTGTGAATTGCATAATCCCGTGAACCATCGAGTCTTTGAGCGCAAGTCGTGCCTGAAGCCGTCAGGTCGAGGGCACGTCTGCCTAGGCGTCATGCATCGCGTCGCCCCCCTACCCCGTACCCCAATATTGGGTTGCTGGGTTCGTGTATGGGAGCAGATTGTGGCCTCCCGTGTCTCGAGGCGCAATTGGCCGAAATATGAGTCTAGCACGATGGACGTCATGACAAGAGGTGGTTGGTCCATTCAACTCGCGAGTTGTCGTGCGTAGTCCCGTCGCTCGTGCGGGACTGAAGATAGACCCTCCGGCGCCATGCGCTATGACCGCGACCCCAGGTCAGGCGAGATTACACGCTGAGTTTAAGCATATCAATAAGCAGAGGAAAAGAAACTTATAAGGATTCCCTTAGTAACGGCGAGCGAACCGGGAACATCCCAACTTGAGAATCGGGCAGCTCCGTCATCCGAATAGTAGTCTGGAGAAGCGTCCTCAGCAGCGGATCGGGCCCAAGACCCCTGGAAAGGGGCACCAGAGAAGTTGAGAGCCCCATCGTGCCCGAACCCTGTCGCACCATGAGGCATTATCGGCGAGTCGGGTTGTTTGGGAATGCAGCCCTAAGCAGGCGATAAATTCCATCCAAGGCTAAATACGGGCAAGAGACCGATAGCGAACAAGTACTGTGAGGAAAAGATGAAAAGGACTTTGAAAAGATAGTCAAAGAGTGCTTGAAATTGTCGGGAGGGAAGCGGATGGGGGTTGACGATGTGACCCGGTCGTATGTGAAACGGCGAGAGCCGATCCGCCGATCGGGTCGGGGCGCAGACTAGCACGGATTGGGGCGGCGGCCAAAGCCCGGGCAGTAGATATGCCCGTGGAATGGTGTCGCCTCGTTCGTGGCGGGGCAGCGAGCACCTTCGGCGTGCTTCGGCATCTGGGCGTTCCTAGTGCTGGCCTGCGAGCTCCCCATTCGACCTATCTTGAAACACGGACCAAGGAGTCTGACATGTGTGCGAATCAACGGGTGCATAAACCCGCAAGGCACAAGGAAACTGATTGGTGGGATCCCCCCCGGGGGGTGCACCGCCGACCGACCTTGATCTTCTTAGAAGGGTTCGAGTGCGAGCATACCTGTCGGGACCTGAAAGATAGTAAACTATGCCTGAGTGGGGCGAAGCCAAAGGAAACTCTGGTAGAGGCCCGTAGTGATACTGACGTGCAAATCGTTTGTCTGACTTGGGTATAAGGGCGAAAGACTAATCGAGCCATCTAGTAGCTGGTTCACTCCGAAGTTTCCCTCAAGATAGCTAGAGCTCGCGTGCGAGTTCTATCGGGTAAAGCCAATGATTAGAGGCATCGGGGGCGCAATACCCTCGACCTATTCTCAAACTTTAAATAGGTAGGACGACGCGGCTTCTTCGTTCAGCCGTGCCACGGAATCAAGAGGTCCAAGTGGGCCATTTTTGGTAAGCAGAACAGGCGATGCGGGATGAACTAGAAACCGGGTTACGGTGCCCAACTGCGTGCTAACCTAGATCCCACAAAGGGTGTTGGTCGATACCTTGTTTTGTGTGCCTTAACCTAGATTTGCATGCCTTGACCTAGGTTTAAGAGTCGTGTTTCATTTTATGTGCCTTGTATTGAATTACGTGCATTCATTTGGAGTTGTGTGCATTTACTTGGGAAACGTGTATTCGTCTCGTAGTTTGTGCATTCATGGTTCTCGTTGAGTCATAATGGGACGGACGTGGTCTAGTGTCATGGTGATCCAAGCACCGCGTAGGCAGGAAGGTAGTTTGCTTGTCCCGTTCCGTGCATACAGGGCGACGGTGGGGGGCATCCGTGATGTGCGAATTGCCTAGCACATATGGCATTGGCTTTCGTTAAGCAACGATGCGAGCGTTGCGATGAGACAATTGTTGATGCTTTAATGTTGTGGCGATCCAAGCACCATGCATCCTTGAAGCCGTCCCCCGGTTGGTTCCGACGGGCCTGTGCGATGCGCGAATCACCTAGCACAAGATGCCATGGTCCTCGCTGAGTCGTAATACGATGGACGTGGTCTAGTGTCGTGGCGATCCAAGCACTGCGTGGGCAGGAAGGTACTTTTCTTGTCCCGTTCCGTGCATATAGGTGCATACAGGGGGACGATGGGGGGTATGCATGATGCGCGAATCGCCTAACACATGTGGCATTAGCTTTCGTTAAGCATTGACTCGAGCGTTGCGATGAGACGATTGCTGATGCTTCAATGTCGTGGTGACCCAAGCACTATGCGGCCTTGAAGCTGTCCGCTGGTTGTTTTCGATAGGCCTGTGCGATGCACGAATCACCTAGCACACGACGCCATGGTCCTTGCTGAGTCGTAATGCGACGGACGTGGTCTAGTGTCGTGGCGATCCAAGCACCGCGTGGGCAGGAAGGTAGTTTGCTTGTCCCGTTCCGTGCATACAAGTATACAGGGGGACAGTGAGGGGCATGCGTGATGCGCGAATTGCCTTGCACATGTGGCATTGGCTTTCGTTAAGCAATGACGGGAGCGTTGCGATGAGACGATTGTTGATGCTTCAATGTCGTGGTGATCCAAGCACCGTACGGCCTCAAAGCCGTCCCCTGGTGTGTTCCCACTGGCCTGCACGATGCGCGAATTGCCTAGCACACGACGCCATGGTCCTCGCTGAGTCGTAATGCGATGGACGTGGTCTAGTGTCATGGCGATCCAAGCACCGTGTGGGCAGGAAGGTAGTTTGCTTGTCCTGTTCTGTGCATACGGGTGCGTGTAGGGGGACGGTGGGGGGCATGCGTGATGTGCGAATTGCCTAGCACATGTGGCATTGGCTATCGTTAAGCAACGACACGAGCATTACGATGAGACGATTGCTGATGCTTCAATGTCGTAGCGATCCAAGCACCGTGCTACCTCGAAGCCGTCCCTTGGTGTGTTCCCACTGGCCTACGCAATGTGCGAATCGCCTAGCACACGACGCTATGGTCCTCACTGAGTCGTAATACGACGGACGTGGTCTAGTGTCATGGTGATCCAAGCACCGCGTGGACAGGAAGTCCGCTTTCGGTTGGTACCTCAGTTGCGTGCAATCGGTGCATGGTCGGGCACCATGAAGTAGGCCCTTAAGCTTGCGACATGCGGCCTAGTCATGCACCTCGTGCAGTTCTCGTCCCGTGTCGCTCAGAAATTCTTCGTGCCTAGCAGTGCGTGCTCGGGCCATCTCGTTGGTTCCGTTCGCCTGAAGGGCTTCGTTTGCCTAGACGGTGGGGCGGTTACCGGCTTGGTGGTCTGGGCATAGCGAACGTGATAGCGCGTGAGTGGTGGTCGGCTTGTGTGGGTCGGTTGGATCCCTGCTTGAGCAGCAACGTCTGCCCCTACTTGCCTCTTCATTCGCGGGCTGAGTGCTTACGTTGCCTCGGTCGGTAGGTCGGTTTCCTATGTTGCGTACCTACAAAGAAGGCAGTCTAAAGTCACATCATCCATCTTTTGCCTTGCGTCTACCTCTGTGGACGACGTGGGGCGAAGCCCTAAGCACGTCCCGTGTCACGCCCCAACTCGACCCCACCTATAATCACATAAGCACTAAATCACATAATCACTTAATCACTTAACCATATTAACACATAGTTCACTTTCCTTTCACTTCATACATACTTTCATGCTAAGACTATTACCCACATTCCGAGAATACCCCGGCTGACAGCTAACATGTGCTCTAATACCACTTAAATGTCACGCCCCAACTCGACCCCACCGATAATCAATCAGGACGCAACAAAATTTTGGCAGTATAACGACAATAATTAAGACCCCGAGGCTCTAAACCAACCTCTAAAAACACCATACAATCAAACTCCTCAACCAAACAACAATCAATTCTTCAATACCATTAACAACATACAACATAACCATATTATACAATAATCATTCTTAGACAATCCATTCATAGTTATACGCCTCCGTTCCAACATAATACCTTAACTTTAACATACATATCAAAATAGACTATAAACCAATTTAGTAATCTAAACAAGGTCAAAATAAGACTACTAAACTATTATACATAAGTCTTTATACTAAGGTAGGCTTTAAAATACATCATATTACAATAACTATAAACAATCTCATGGCAAAGACTCCTGCACATAAGACTCATCCACATAAGGCACATTTTTCCCTTCTGGAGGCACGTACCCGTAATCTTGCTCAAGGACACCTGTATGCATGCAATAATAGAGAATGAGCTTATATAAAACAAGCTCAGTGAGGATCCGATAGATCTCTAACAGTATTTACTACACTCCTTGGAAATGATCCTTTGAGCAGTAAACACGCAATAAAATATCAATAACAATATAAACACATAACTATAATGACCAATCAATAAAGGATACTCTATTTGGTGTAGCTCCAACGCCATCACGATCTCAACCATTCCTCTTGTAACTCCCCATTACTCACGTACCCGAGGTACCTCACTAGCCCCTCCCTCCATGACACCTCCGTCATGCGAGCTAGGGGTAGTCTCTGGTAGTCATGCCATTATCAACCCGACAGCTCGATGCTGCCCGAGAGGTGGCACACACATACCAAGACTCAGCAATAATAATAAACATCATTCACAGGAGGACAATCTAGCAGAATTGCCTATCTCCTAGTCCATCAATCATCAATCAATAATCATCAATAATCATCAATTATCATCAATATAACATTAAGTAATCAATTAAACAACAAACAACTAAGTTAGATGAAAAAGTAGGCCATCCAACTTAAGATGCAATAAACACGTAATCTAACCTTAGTCTAACCATCAACAACTCACAATTCAATCACTCAAACACCACCCAATCATCTAAAGGCTCAATTCAACAATTTAAAGAAAGACAACCTAAACTTCAAATAATCATATCTTACATTCTACTAATCCAAACAACTCCAAATCAGTTTCTAACACTCACTCATTCAATCAACTACATTAGCCCTCTCGGAAACCAACCAAGACACATCAAAATCAAGCCCAACAACTCTAAAACCTCAATGCACCTAGGCTGAAATTTTAGGATTTTCACCCCAACATCGCAATCGAAAATTCGGCATTATAACGGCGTTACCACATAATTAAAAAAGTTTTAGAAATCGACGGCAATTGATTCCAACTACAACAACTCAAGATAATCCTCAAATGGCTAATTAATCAACTTTTAATACCCGAAAATAAATAATTTCGCTACAGTGGTTCAAATCTCGTAGTAATACACATAAACGATCCTTAGCATGCACTGAGCAATAATATAACTTCAAATTAACATTCTAACGATTCAAAATGCAATTATGAGCAAAAACATAAAAAATGACTTTTAAGATCTAAAATTTTGCTCTCACCTTTGATGCGATATAAGCCTAGATATACGTGCAATGCATGCCCAACAAGCAGAATCCAACTCGGCACGAAATTCTACGGACAAAACTAGGTTTTTCTATGAAAAATTGCTTTGAAAACTTGAAGAAAAGCTTTGTTTTTTTCCTCTATGGCTTTCGGCCATGTGTGTTTTTTTGAGTGTGTTTTGTGTTGTGTTTGGTGTGTGTTGATGCTATATTATGCATATAAGGCTTGGTCAAATAAAATAAAAGAAAGTCAAAGTTAGTTTTTTTAGTCTTTTAATTATTTTTCTAGTCTTTTAATTCATTTAATGACTATTTCTTGCTCAACTATTAATTTAACACTTAAACTAATTCTAGACAACATATTTTAGATGACAAAGAGGGTTACATTAAAACAGTTTCACCCGAGTCGGCTTAAAACTCGTTTTCTTACAAAAGAAAGTGTAAAAATATTTAAAATTTTAAAACCGATTCCAAATCCGTTTTAATCAAACACGGGTCTATTAATACCAGAGGACTAGGTTTTAAAACGTTTAAAACACCCCTAGAAAAATTTTAGCAGACAGGTGTTCAAAAATACTATTTACCAAAACTGACGATAAAATTTCTGATTCCGTTTTTGATGAAAATTTCATGAATGCACACTTAGCATGTATTAGGAGTATTTATCACATATTTAACACATTCTAAGTCATATAACACATAAACATGTTAATTCACGCAAAACGAGATAAATCACGCAAATCGAGATAAAGTAAAATATGGGGTCTTACATTCTCCCCCCCTTAAAGAAATTTCATCCCCGAAATTCTTACTTGCTAAACGGAAAAGATCTGGATACTGCTGCTGCATCTGATCTCGCCTCTCCCAAGTAGCTTCCTCAATATCGTGATACTTCCACAATACCTTTACCATCGGAATCTTCTTCGACCTCCACTATCGTTCCATCTTATCAAGAATACGAATCGGTCGCTCGTCATAAGTCAGATTCTCACGAAGCTGTAATGGCTCTGGCTCAAGAATATGAGAAGGATCCAGATTATATTTTCGCAAATTAGACGCGTGAAATACATCGTGGATATTAGAGAAATTCTCCGGTAAAGTCAACCGATATGCTAACTTACCAACTCTGCCAGTAATCTCAAATGGCCCCACAAACCTCGGACTCAACTTACCACCTTTACCATAACGAGCAAACCCCTTTCGAGGAGACAATCTCAAGAAAACCCGATCTCTAACTGTAAACTCCAAATCCCAACTACGCTTATCAGCATAACTCTTGAATCTGCTCTGCGCCGTAAGCATTCTCTGCTTGATCAATTGAACATTCTCAATCTTCTCTAGAAGTTCTAGCATAATAGTCAGATCAATCGTCTTCATCTCTCCTATCTCGTCCCAATACAAAGGTGAATGGCACTTACGATCGTAAAAAGCTACAAAAGGTGCCATCCCAATAATAGCTTGATAACTATTGTTATAGGCAAACTCGGCAAGTGGTAGATGTTTCTCCCAGTTCTTCCCGAAGTCCAGAACACAAGCTCTAAGCATATCTTCCAGAATCTGAATAGTCTTCTCAGACTGACCGTCGGTCTATGGATGATACACTGTACTAAAATTCAGCTAAGTACCCAAAGTCTCCTGAAGTTTCTCCCACAAACGAGAAGTAAATCGAGGATCTCGATCTGAGACAATACTAGATGGAATCCCGTGAAGTCTAACAATTTGATCCAAATAATGATTCGTCAACTTTGCAACTTCATCTCCCATCTGCATCGAAATAAAATGAGCTGTCTTCGCCAAACGATCCACGACAACCCAAACTGCATCATTACCTCTCGGAGTTCTAGGCAAACTGTCACGCCCCAACCCGGCCTATAAGGTTAGACTAGGGTGTGATCTAAACGTTCAGGACATGTCACATACTTAACCGTTTATGAAGATTTAACATTTATCGTTTTAGTCTA
This sequence comes from Ehretia macrophylla, assembly GCA_037974665.1. Taxonomy (NCBI): domain Eukaryota; kingdom Viridiplantae; phylum Streptophyta; class Magnoliopsida; order Boraginales; family Ehretiaceae; genus Ehretia; species Ehretia macrophylla. The sequence goes on from CM075765.1 coordinate 21,060,823, forward strand.
AACTCCAAAGTTTTCTAGAAAACCGGCAGCATAACGGCTGTAATTGGACTCTTTGGTTTACCCTAATTCTCTAAACGCCTCAAAATTTTCTAATCTCAAGTTTCATTTCTAACTAAGATTACTATTTAACATCAATTGAGATGCCTATTGGTTATCTCGATGTCTTGTTTGATTTATAACCTAGCATGTCTCGTTTGTTTGTTTATCCTCGTTACAAAAGTACCTATTTAAGATTGGATAGATTCATTTACTTAGTCATTAACTAATACGTCGTAACCTATGATAGGTACTAGCAGTAATAATAGCAAAACGATCATAGTAGTATCTAGTGTCTGTCTAGCAATATCAGTACAAACCAAAATTAGACCCCAAATTACAACGGGGGTCTTTACATTACAACATCGAGCAACATAAAAGGAAATAGACTTCAAGTAGCATAAAGTTCACAAGTAGCCACAATCACGTAAAGCACACAAACAGGCAATCAATCACTCCAAGGATTCATCGTTAAACATACCGTCCTCGGATACCTGTTTTGGATCTTCTTCACCTGAGATGATAAAAGAGGGTGAGTCCTTATGAACTCAACGAGGGGGAACGAGAAATAGGTTTTGAAACTCATTTTTCAGTTCAACTTATGAAAATCCTTTTGCAAGAATGAATATAACAATAATATAAGTACAGGAACAGAAATGCCAGTCTTTCTTCCCTGAGGTTCTCTAGGAACCAAGTGAGAGTACTTATACACATAGTAAAAAGGATACAGTGAGCTTTTGCTCTCAGATCAGTTTCAGAATAAGTTGTTGCGGTCGACTTTAAATCATCCCCTTAACACGCCAGGTGGGTGTACTCCAGATGTACCCCGAAATCCTACGACCTAACTCTCCGAGGGTGGAATGCCAAGCAAGAGAGGGAATTGGACCATGGTAGTCACGGGAGCACCGGCAAGCCCTATGCCGCCCGGCGTTCGTGAAACGCTACCATGCCAACAGGAAAGGTTGCAAACTTGTATGCAGTGCCCAATTATGACATTAACATATCACGTTAGGAGGAAAACAAAGTAGGTTGCTTTCGGACAGTCATAAGATTACACATTGACAAGTAATCAAGCAGGGCACGATAAAATAGGTAATTTCACTTGAAAGGCATATAGAATTATATGAACATTAAACGGGCAGCCATGTAACACATGTAAATCAAGCCATATAACTCATTACGAAGTCCACGTAATCAAGTAATAAGATTATTCAACATGCAATAACATCTACATGGGTTCGGGTGCAAGAAAAACCTATTTGTCAACAGGTAATGGTCAAAATCACATTTGAAGTTATAAGGCATTTACGGGCAGCCCACTAAGCATATAATTTCCACAAAATATCCAAATGATCAACACTTAGCAAGACTACCTAGTCATTAGGGTTTCCGTTTCATGCTTAACCGTGTGATTAAACCCTAAGTCAACTCAAAATCATTCTCAAGTCATGCATCATTCAATTCAAACATCCTCAAGTACTCGAAACAGTCCACACAACATCCCAACACCACAATTCCAAGCAATTAGTATCACAAGAGAGGTTACAACAATTTTCCAAGCATATAACTAAGTGAAACCTTTACTGCAATAGGCTGTTTTCTCACAATCAATAGGATAACCAAACAATCTCAAAATCTAGTGAATAAGATGTCAAATTAAAGCTTAAGAAGTTAACTAAAATCAGAAACAAACCTTGAATCAATTGGAGTTCGGGATCATTAGATATAGCCAAAACAGTGGAATAGCACAAAACTGTCCAGATTTGCACACTTTTCAGTAATTGATGTATTTGAGGTCCTTAGGGTCAGATTTAGCCTTAGTCCATTTCTGAAAAACATGTCCACAACTGAAAAATATAGCAGCACACCAAATTTCATGCATTTTAGACATCATTTACTAAGTAAAATCTGGTTCGTTCTACAAGGTCAGTGCATTTGCCAAAACCTGCTTCATTTTCCAGATTTCCAGATTTGGATACATTTTAAATAACTGCCATTTTGAGGACCTTAGAATCAAAATTAGCTTTGGCCTATTTCTGCGAAAAGTGTTTAAAACTGTCCAAACTAGTTACCTACCAATTTTCATGCATTTTAAACATCATGTTCCTAGCTAAACTTACCTCGAAACAAACTGGTCAGAGAGCTGTCAACAATCCGACTTCACCTATCATCACTTTCAAGCCAAGATCTTGCCATGCATGGTTGCAAAAGCTTATGAACGAACACATAACTCAAGTACAGAACCAAAGACATACATTTATGAGCATGCATGTGAATTTTTGAAGGATTTTCAAAAGGTTTTAGCCCTCACCTTAGCAATCAACCAAGAAGATGCACAAAAACTTGTTGAAGCACAAATTTCTTCTTCTTCCTTGCTTAGCCAAGACTCCACCCGATTTATTTCTATTTTTCCTAGCTTAGTGGCCAAGTTATTAGTACATGCATGTGGTTAGAACAAGATGAAAAGAAATGGAAGCTAGGAAACTCACTAAGGCTGAAAATGGTGACTCAAAATGCTTGCACGTGTGTTTCTTGCATCCTAGCTTGCTTGGGTGAGTTTCTTTGCTTGTTGTTTGTCTTGATGCACCATAGGATGATGAAGATGAGCTAAGGGATGAAGAAACTCAGCCCAAAACCGAGATGGAGAGAGAAGAATGAGAGGGAGAGAGAGAAATGTGAGGAGAATGAGAGAAATGAAAGAAAAATGAGTCTTTTTGCAAAAGTTGATGCATGGGTTCCGCCTTGAGCTTAGCAATTCTGATTTTTATGTCTTCAAGAGGCATTTTGAACTTCCTAGCATGGGCAAGGAGCACTTGGTCGAAAATGGTGTGCAATGGGTAGGGTTTTGGGGCTATTTTTTATGCATTGTGTCATTAAATTGTCATAGATTGTCTAGGGTAGAATATTTTTGGTTCAAAACTTGCTCAAGACTTTGATATGGCCGAGAAATGCAATGAAAAATCTGAAATTTCAGATTTAAGTTAATACATTTTAGATTATAATAAGTGTGGAATTTGAGGTGCATTGGTTTTGGGTGAGAATAAAGAATAAAGAATGTTTAGGTGTTTGTGTAGATTGAATTGTTTATTGTTAGTGGATTTTGTAGAGATTTGAATTAGGATTATAATAATAGTTAGTGGTGTTTGTAGGATTATTTTATAGTCTAGTGCTTTGTGTAGGATTCTTTATTGATTAGCGTGTGGACACGATTTCCTATGTCTATGACACGTACTACGAGACACGCACAGAAATCAATATGGGGCACGAATCACGAGGTAGACACGAACTACGAGGTAAGACATGAACTTCAAGACTAATGCACGTAATCCTAGGTGAATGCACGTAAACCAATTCAAAGCACGTAATTCAATGTAATGCACACAAATCGAGGTACGACTCTTAAACCTAGGTTAAGGCACGTAATTCAAGGTTAGTGCACACAAATCGAGGTATCACACTTAAATTGAAGTCAAGGCACGTAAGTCGAGGATTAGGGCACATAATTCTAGGTCGAGGCACGAATGAAGAGGCATGCACGAAAACCAAGATAGGGCACATAATCCAAGGTCAGTCATATCATTCTTGGTCTATGGCACACAAATCAAGGTAACACACGTTATTCGGGGTCGGGCCTCACACAAACTAGTGACGAAGTCCATCGTAATATGCTCCCATTTTCACTGTGGTATAGCCAATGGCTGAAGCAAACCTGCAAATCATTGATGCTCGGCTTTCACTCGCTGACAAGTCAAACATCTAGACACGAACTGAGCAACTTTTCTCTTCATATTATTCCACCAGTAGTGTTGCTTCAAGTCCCGATACATCTTGGTTCCACCAGGATGAATAGTATACTTAGAATTATGAGCCTCCTTCAGAATACCTCGCCTTAAACCCGGTTCATCGTGAACACAAACCATATCCCAAAACTGAAGAATACCATCCTCGTGTAATTTGAAGTCAGACTGATCATCCGTGATCTTATCCTTGATCTTTTGAAGTTTAACATCAAGTCGCTGAGCTTCTCTGATCTGAGGCAGCAATAAAGGTTGAATACGGAGATCTGAACACATCACCCCAACCTAAGTCAACTTCGGTCTCCAATAAGTGAATTCCTCAAGAACCTCTAACTTCTTGATAGCCAAACAAGAAATACTCGCATTACAGCTAAGAGCATCTGCTACAACATTTGCCTTCCCAGGCAGATAGCTGATAGAACAATTATAATCTCCAAGAAGTTCCATCTACCTCCGTTGACGCATATTCAACTCCTTGTGTGAGAATAAATACTTAAGACTCTTATGATTAGTGAAAATCTCGAACTTACTGCCCCACAAATAATGACGCCACTTTTTCAGTGAGAAAACAACAGCTGCCAACTCAAGATCATGAGTCGGATAGTTCACCTCATAAGGTTTCAACTTTCGAGAAGCATAGGCAATAACCCAACCATTCTACATAAGAACACATCCTAAGCCTTCCTTGGATGCATCGTTGTAAATGACCATATTATCGGTCCCCTCTGGTAGAGAAAGTACTGGAGCAGTAGTCAACCTCTTTTTTAACTCTTGAAACCCACTCTCACATTTCTCATCCTAAACAAAACTAGTTTGTTTCTGAGTTAACTTAGAAAGTGGCCCTGCAATCTTAGAAAAATCCTTGACAAACCTACGGCAATAACCTGCTAAGCCAAGAAAGCTACGAACCTCATAAACATTCTCTGGATGTTTCCAAGACATCATCGACTCAATCTTAGTGGGATCTACAGAAATACCGCTCTGTGTGATAACATGACCAAGAAAAGATATGCATTGCAGCCAAAATTCACATTTGCTGAATTTCGCATACAACTGATGCTCCTGCAACTTCTGTAAGACAAGTCGTAGATGTTTCTCGTGCTCCAATTCAGACTGAGAATAAACCAAGATATCATCAATAAAGATCACCACAAACTGGTCCAAATACGGCTGAAAAACCCGATGCATAAGATCAATAAAGATCACCACAAACTGGTCCAAATACAACTGAAAAACCCGATGCATAAGATCCATAAATGCTGCCGGTGCATTAGTTAATCCAAAGGGCATAACTACAAACTCATAATGCCCGTACCGAGTCCTGAAGGTAGACTTCGGAACATCCTCCGTGCGAATCTGAAGTTGATAATACCCCTGCCTCAAGTCAAACTTAGAGTAGACTTTGGCTCCTTGAAGTTGATCAAACAACTCGTCAATCAGTGGCAAAGGATACTTGTTCTTTGTCACGCCCCAACCCGACCTATTGAGGTTAGACTAGGGAGTGATCTAAACATTCAAGTCATTTCACATACTTAATCATTCATGAAGGTTTAACACTTAACGTTTAGCCTAAACTCCACAAATTCTCTAGAAAATCGGCAGCATAACGGTTGTAATTGGGCTCTTTAGTTTGACCTAATTCTCTAAACGCCTCGAAACTTTCAATCTCAAATTCATTTCCAACTAAGATTATTATTTATCACCAATCAAAACGCCTACTAGTTATCTCAAAGTCTCGTTTGATTAACAACCTAGCATGATAACTCTGTCTCATTTGTTTGTTACTCCTTGTTACAAAAGTACCTGTTGATCTTAGCCTACCAATGAGTACCTGCTTAAGATTGGATAGATTCATTTTACTTAATCCTTTACCTGATACTTCATAAGCCTGTGATAGATACTAAGCAGTAGCGATAGCAAAAACGACCATAGGAGTGTCTATCTAGTTATGATCAGTACAACCCAAAATTTGACCCCAAATTACAACGGGGGTCATTTACAATACAACAACAAGCAACATAAGAAATAATCTTCAAGCAACATTCACAAAATAGCCATAGTCAAGTAAGGCACGTAGGGAAGCAATCATTCCAAGGAGTCATCAATAAGCACGTTGTCCTCGGGTACCTGTTCCTGGTTTTCTTCACCTAAGATGATAAAAGAGGGTGAGTCCTTATGAACTTAGCGAGGGGGAACGAGAAATACGTTTTGAAACTCTTTTTCGGGTTAACTTATGAAAAACCCCTTTTTGAAAATATGTCACGTATTACAAGTAATAAGAATCAAATTGAGCAACAGATACAATTACCAATCATTTCAAGGATATGGTGAACATTTTCTCTCAATATCGATTTTGATACGATTGTTGCGGCCGACTTCAATAATCCACCTATCGCTCCCATTTGATTGTACTTCGGATGTACCTCAAAAATCTATGACCCAGCTCTCCGAGAGTAGAATGCCAAGCGAGAGAGGGAATTGGACCATGGTAGTCACGGTAGCACCGGTAAGCCCGATGCCGCCCGGCGTGCGTGAAACGCTACCATGCCATAATGAAAGGTTGCAACCTTGTATGCAATGCACATTTATAACATTTAACGTATCACATTAGGAGGACAACAAAGTAGGTTGCCTCCGAGCAGTTATAAGATCGCATGTTGACAAGTAAATACGCAAGGCATGCTATGTCAGGTAATTTCACTTGTAAAACGCATGGAGTTATATGGATATTAAATGGACAGCCATGTAACACATGTGAATCAAGTCATATAACTCATTTCGGGGTTCACGCAATCAAATAATAAGATTATACAACATGCAACGACATCTACATGAGACCAGGTGCAAGAAAGGTCTACTTGTCAACATGTAATCATTGGAATCACATTTAGGGCTATAAAGGCAACTACGGGCAGCCTACTAATCATATAATTAAACATGATATCCATAGGATCAACACTTAGCGAGTTTTTCTAGTCACTAGGGTTTCACCTGTGCGATTAAGCCCCAAGTTGTCACGTAATTGAACTCAAGCCATGCATCGATTAATTAAAACACCCTCAAGCATTCAAAACAGTCCACACAACATCCAAGTGCCACAATCCCAAGCATTTAACACAACAAGAGAAGTTACAATAATTTTCAAAGCATATCACTAGATGAAAACCTCACTGCAATGGACTGTTTTCTCACAATCATTGAGACAAGCAAACAATCTCCAATTTCAGTGAACAAAATGTCAAATTAAATCTTAAGGAGTGAACGAAATCCAGAAACAAACCTCACATCATTTGGAGTTCGGATTCAAGAGTTATAGCCAAAACCGTGAGACTACGCAAAACTGTCCAGATTTGCACACATTTCAATACATGTCATTTTTTAGGAACTTAGGGCCAGATTTAGCCTTAGTCTATTTCTGACAAAAATTTCCATAACTGAACAATCTATCAGTCTACCAAATTTCATGCATTTTGGATACCATTTACTAAGTCAAAACTTGTTCGTTCTACAAGGATAGTGAACTGTCAAAAACCTGCTTCATTTTCCCAGATTTTCCAGATTTGGACACCTTTCGATGTTTTGCCATTTTGGAGACCTTAGATTCAAAATTGGCTTTGGCCTATTTCTACAAAAAATTCTCAGAACTAGCAAAACTAGTCACCTACCAATTTTCCCACATTTTCAACATCATTTACCTGATCAAATTCACTTTGTTCCAACAAGTCAGAAGACTGTCATTTACGCGATTTCACTTATCTTCACATTCTAGCCAAATATCTAGCCATGCATGTTTATAAAAGCTCATGAACACACATATATCACAAGTACAGAGGTAAAAATAGACATTTAAAGGCATGTATGTGGTTTTTGAAAGCTTTGCAAAAGAGTTTTAGCCCTCACCTTAGCAAGACAACAATGAAGATGCACAAAGCTTTTGATGATGCACAAGGTCGTCTTTTCTCCTTGCTTAGCCGAGAGACAACTTGAGATTCTTTAATTCCTAGCTTAGTAACCATGTTCTTAGTATGTGCAAGTCGCTAGAACAAAAAGAAAATGAAATAGGAGCTATCAAACATACCTAAGGGCCGAATGAGTGTTCTATGAGCTTGCATGCATGTTTCTTTGCTTCTAGCTTGCTTGGTTGAGTTCCTTAATGGCTTGAAGGTCTTGATGAACCTTAGGATGATGAGCTTAAGCTATGGAGAGTGAGATTGCAGCCAAGGCTGAGAGAGAGAGAGAGAAGAAATGAGAGAGTGAATGAGAGAAAGAGAGAATGTGAGAAAGAATGAAAAGCTTAAGCATTTTGGTCGGCCTTGAGCTTCACAAAATTCTTATTTTGTGTCTTCAAAAGCATATTTGGGTCGAGATTTTGGTGCACTGGGTAGGGTTTTGAGTCTTTTTTTTATGCTTTGTGTCATAGGTTGTCTAGGTATGAATTTTGAAATATGCAATGCTTGTCAAATGCTCCATGTGGTCGGCCAAGCTAGTGGAAAATTCTGAATTTTTGTCTTGGTTGAGCTTATTTTATTGCATGTGCTTGGAATATGCAAAAGAATTAAGAATAAAGAATAAGAATGTTTAGCTTTTGGTGCAATTTCGTCTTCTAGTGAGTTGAATTAGCATTTTAATATTAGTTAGTGGAGTTTGTAGGATTAATTACTGATCTAGTGCTACGTGTAAGATGCTTTCTTGATTAGCGTGTGGGCACGCTTACCTAGGTCTAGGGCACGTACTATGAGGTAAGGCACGTACTACGAGACGAATGCACATTTTCCAAGTAAATGTACACAACCCTAAATGAATGCACGTAATTCAATGCAATGCACATAAAACGAGGCACGACTCTTAAACTTAGGTCAAGGCAAGCAAATCTAGGTTAGGGCATATGAAACGAGGTATCGTACGCAAATCGAGGTCGGGCCTCACATTCTTGATGGTCACCTGATTCAAACCACGATCATCAATGCATAATCTCAAGGTCCCATCCTTCTTCTTCACAAATAAAATAGGAGCTCCCCAAGGTGAAGAACTCTGCTGAATGAAACCCTTCTCTATTAACTCCTGCAATTGAGTTTTCAACTCCTTCAACTCAGCTGGTGCCATCCGGTACGCTGATTTAGAAATAGGTTGAATACTAGGAACAAGATTGATCACAAACTCCACATCTCTCTCTGGCGGTAACCCTGGCAACTCCTCGGGAAATACATTGGGATATTCCTGAATACTAGGAACTTCCTCCAGCTATAGCTTATCAAATGGCTTGTTGATCAAATAAGCTAGATAACGCGAACACCCCTTACTCACCAACTTAACGGCTTTAGTTGCTGAGATAACAAAACTCGTCTTAGCACCCTGGTTCCCTACTACCTCAACTACTGGCTGATTTGGCAAACGAAACTGTACTACCTTTGTTCTACAGTTTAACTGGGCATCCTACTTAGATAGCCAATCTATACCCAAGATAACATCGTACCCCCGGATAGGAAATAAGATAAGGTCCGAAGAAATTATACCCCTTAACATGTATTATACAATCCTTACAAACTAGGCCAGTCACATACTTATCAATCAAAAAGGTACTAATCTCAACCACATAAGGCAGTCTTTCAGGTTGCACATTGACACGTTGCACACAAACAGGAGTAATGAAAGAATGCGTAGCACCAGAATCAATCAACACTTTAACAAGTTGATCAAGTATAAGGAAGTTACCTTCCATAACTACAGTCTCCTTAGGCATCTCTTCCAAGTCAACTGCGTAGGCCCGAGCTTGAACTCGCTGTTCTAAGGTGCACTGCCCACAGGTCAACCCTGATAACCCTGAGTCGCTGCCCGACCCTCAATCCTCTGATATCTAGGGCAATCCCTCGCCCTATGCTGATTGCTACCGCAACCCAAACAAGCCCCTAACTTCACCCTGCAGTCGGCCTCCAAATGGCCCTGGCGCTTGCAGTAAGTACACTGCAGTGATGAAGCACTGACACTGCCCCTTGAAGAACTAGAAGCTGAAGAAGCAGCTGTACCAGCCTGCTTGTGACGCCCGGGTTTTAGCCATGCATTTAATTACTGTTGCATCCCTTGTTTGCGCATTTACTTCTATGCCTTATTAACTGACTTTGTGACTACTATTCACTCCGTTTTTAAACTACTTTCTATTAGTTAATTAGCATTTTTATTAAATCATATTAATTGTGAAAGTAGTGGGAAAAATGTGCATTTGAGCTTAAGGCGTTAGGAAGGCTCGTTTAGAAAATGACTTTAGTAGTTGAATAAATAGTGTTACGTAACTAACTTAGGTAATTAATTAGCTAGCATATATTTTACCACCTTAGGCTCGTTTCTAAGCTTTCAACGCACATTTTAGAAGCCATTTAAGTACCCAACATGACCCCACCCCAAGGCCTACCTAATATAACATAACACAAGTACATTGTAACACAAAAACAAAAAATTTCAGCCTGTGAACAATAGCCAAACCCGACAGCCTTCCTTGTGCATTTGGGAGAGATTTTGCTCATCAAATCATCAAATCAAGCCAAGCCAAGCCTTGAGCAACTAGTGTAGGGTGTTTGCAAGGTTCCTAGGTGCTCCTACGCGTAGTGGTGAGGGATTTCACGACTTGTTTTTGCATTTTTAAATAGTTGCTCATTTATTAATTTGTTGAAAATATGATTATATGCCATTGTAATTGTTATCTATGCTAATATACTATCTATATGAATGCTAGAGAACACTTTTGAACCGTCGTTTCGCAATTTAAACGGTTAGAATCGTTAGTTTGATTTTTAGGGTGAATAGTGACGTTTTTTCTAGGGTTTTGTATAATTGCTCGAATTGGCTTGAATTAATGCTTCTAATTGATGCCTTAGGTACTAGTGAAGATAATCAAATAGCCCCGTACACTTGCATTGCCCTTAAATCGCCTAAAAATGGAAAATAGCCGACTTTAACTTGGGGCTTTCGGGGTTAATGCGAATCCGGGTGGATTCGGGCTTCAATTCTAGTATCCTTAGGCTACCTAGGTGCTATAGATGTCTTGATATCCCTTGTTTGAAGCCCGGACAATGTAGGTGTAGTTTAAAGCCAAAAGAGGGAAATTGGGGCTTTCGGGGTAAACGCGGGCATTTGAACGAGGTAGAGGGTTGAGAGGGTACCTCGAGGGTTAGTTAGAAGGTTGGGAGAGTTTTCTTTAAAAATGAAATCATTAACTTTGATTTGGAAGAAAAATAGTATGTAAAATAAAGGGGTTTAAGTGCAATTTCGTTTGTCTCACACTTCTAAACCCATGTCAGGACTTCTTGAGTGTTTATATGTGATTTTAAATTGATTTGGAGCTTTTGGAATGATTCTATGCTTATTTGGTATAAGTTCATTTGTAAACTACTTATTAGCTTCTATATTTGCTTCTATCCTAATTGCAACGAGGTCAACCTACTTTGTTGATCCTCATATGTGTTAATGCTTATATTATTGCTATTAACTTGCCATCGTTAAGTGCATTGCATAGTGGTTGCGCAACCATAGTGTCAGGGGCGGATGTGTTGAATATCGGCTGGGCGGCAGAGGGCTTGCCGGTGGATATTCAAACTCCATACCCTATTCCCTCATTCGCCTGGTCCGGAGATTGCCAGGGGATGTTGGGTCGTAGGATTCGGGGTACATCCGGAGTACACCCACTGGAGTGATTGGGGTTATGCCGGCTTATCGTGATCGTGCTCGTGGTTCGTGCATCGTGATTGAAGACCAGTGAAGATTGGTGTATAGGGGATTGTTGAAACGTATCCTTTTAAATGTATGGTTATTTAAGTTATCGTTGTTTCTTTAATTGTCTAAGTGTTATTGTTGCATGATTGTATTATATGTTGCATTGCATGCCCCGGGACTATATCCCTCACTGGGCAACAGTGGTTGCTCATACCTCGATATCTGTTTCAGGAGACGCTGAGGGTGATCCCCAGCTTGTTGATTTAGTTGAGGAAGAAGAAGTTCAGATCGAGCCTTTACCTTAGTTGCTGTGTCTGATAACTTGAGGTGGTTAATGATTTTGCTGCTATGTGGAAGACTCATCTGATTACTTTATGTACTATTTTGTAGCCCAAGGGCTATGTATATGCTTGTTGTATAAGTCGAAGATTAGTTGGTTGGGTTGTAGCTTTGAAAGTCTATGAACTGCAATAACTTTTATTCTTGCCTTATTTCCTTGCATGCTTGGGAGTGGATGGTTGATGTAGAATGCTTTATCCCTTAAGTTGTTTTATTGATTTCCTAGAATGTCAGGGTTATAAGACTATGCTGACAACAAGTTCTCGCATGCTTGTGTGTTTTGGAGTTATTGTGTACTATAAGGCTCGGATGGCCTTATAGCTTTGTTGTTTAATTGAGAAAAGCTTGTATTGTATTGTTGGGACCTTGTTTAAGTGTTTACAGGTTTTTAGAATGTCCACGGTACAGAGGAGACTCTGTCCGTGTGTCAGATCCGGACTTAACCTTTAGCTTGGGGGTTGGGTCGGGGCGTGACATTTAAGTGGTATCAGAGCTATAGATTGCATGAAGCCGGGTTAATTTTCTCGGTCTGTGGGTAGAGAATTGTTATGTGACTTTGTGAATACATGAGTCTTTGATTTTGATTTGCCTAAGTAAAATTTGAATAAGGAATGAACATGCTAGCATGGAAATAGAATATCAAGAGTTCAGAATGTCAAGTATGATCTAGTGATTTATGTTTACTTCAAGAATGTGGAATATTTATTTGAACCTCTATGTACTTGACTTTATGTGAATCTAATTGGACTCTTCTTTATGTGTTTACTTATAAATTGCATATATACATATATATATACCTGTCATAACACTTTGCATTCTAGCTATTCGAGATGGGGCCTCGCCGTCGTGCTGATAATCCGAATGTTGGTGGTGAACCCGAGGGGGTTCAGAGGCAAGAAGCTGAGGTGGCCGAAAATGCACAGCAGGTTCAAGAGCCGAGCACTGCACAGATCTTGGCCACGATGGCCACAGCTATGAACACTATCGCCCAGTTTGTTACACAACAGGGTCAGCCAGGGGTCGTTGGAGGTAATCAGGCTGCGAGAGCCGGAGGTAGTGGCCCTACCGGAGGGAATCTGTATGATCGGTTTATACATCATGGGGCCTATACTTTCTTTGGGGAGCCGGACGATATGAAAGCTGAGATGTGGCTAAGAAAGTTCGAGAGAGTGGCAGCGATACTGGAGTGCCATGATGACAGGAAGATTACTTATGCTACTTTCCTTCTCGAGGGTGATGCTGAAGATTGGTGGAATACCATCAGTGAGAAATGGGGAGCTGAGGGAGGTTATCATTCATGGGCCGATTTTGTCCGAGAGTTTTGAGACAAGTATATATCGGTAGTTGCCCGCGAGAGGCGACAAACTGAGTTCATAAACTTGAAGTAGGGAAATATGACCGTAGATCAATACGAGGCTACTTTTACCCGGCTTTCCCGTTATGCACCAGCTTTAATTCAGCCGGAGGACATGAAGATTCAGAGGTTCATCATGGGTTTGAGGAGAGATATTATGCTGAACTTGTCTTCAAATGATTTTCCTAACTATGCTGCAGTAGTCCGAGTTGCCTCGAGATATGAGAAACGGAAAGCCGATGTATTAGCCGAGACCAGTCAATCGAGTAAACGGTTTCAGTCTCAGAGTCAAGGGTACCAGGGGCAGGCTGTATCAGTTGGGCAGAGTTCGCAGCCGAGACAGACTCAGAGTTACACAGGGCCTACTCAGACTCTGGCACGACCAGTTCAGAGTCAGACTCAGAGTCAGTTCCGTCCAGCAGTTTCTCGTTCGCAGCAGGGTAGTTCAGCTACCTCTACTTACAGAGCTCCTTCGGGAGGCACTGTTGCAAGACGTCACCAGCAGTGCAGCTTCTGTCAGCGTCAGGGTCACACTGAGGATGTTTGTTGGAAGAAACATAACAAGTGTACAGGGTGCGGCAGTGATCAGCACAGGGTTAAAGACTGTCAGAAATTTAAGAACCCTAGAGGTTAGACATCAGCTCAGAACTCTCAGACTAGGGCCCCAGCTGCAGCACCACCACCACGAGGCCAGGCCCGTGTATTTGCTTTGGATGCTGAGGAGCTTCCGGATACTACCGCTGTGGTAGAAGGTATTTTTCTTCTTAATGATCAGTCAGTTAAGGTTTTAATTGATTCCGGGGCTTCGCATTCTTTTATTACTCCTACTTGTGCACAAAATGCTAAATTGAAACATGATAAACTGTTGCATGAGATTGTGGTTTATACTCCTATGGGTCCAAAGTTTGTTACTAGATCTATTTGCAGAGCATGTAGTATATTTATTGAAGGTCGTGTTTTTCCTGCTGATTTGATTATCCTACCCTTCAATGACTTTGAAATTATATTGGGGATGGACTGGTTAAGTAAATATTATGCCCAGCTTGATTGTAGAAAGAAGATTGTGTATCTAGAAATGCCTGACCAGCCTATACTTAAAATAGTTGGTAGTAGAAAATCTACGGGAACTCCTATTATTTCTTCTATTAGGGCATCTAAATTATTAAGCAAGGGTTGTGAGGCTTATCTTGCATATTTGATTAATCAACCTGGGGATCAATTGAAATTGAATGATGTACCTATCGTGAGAGAGTTTCCGGGGGTCTTTCCTGAGGAATTACCTGGGTTACCGCCTGATAGAGAGATAGAGTTCATGATTGATTTGTTGCCGGGGACTTCACCTATCTCTAGGACTCCGTACAGAATGGCTCCACCTGAGTTGCAGGAATTGAAAGTTCAATTGCAGGGCTTGCTTGAGAAGGGATTCATTCAGCCGAGTTCGTCACCGTGGGGTGCGCCAATTCTATTCGTTAAAAAGAAAGACGGGTCTCTTCGCCTATGCATTGACTATCGGGGTCTTAATCAGGTAACCATCAAAAATAAATATCCTTTGCCTTTAATCGAAGAGTTATTTGATCAGTTGCAAGGCGCCAGGGTATTCTCTAAATTTGATCTGAGGCAGGGCTATTATCAGCTGAGGATTAAGAAAGATGATGTTCCTAAAACTGCCTTCAGAACTCGATATAGCCATTATGAGTTTGTTGTCTTGCCGTTTGGTCTTACTAATGCTCCCGCCGCATTCATGGATTTAATGCAGAGGGTATTCCGTCCTTATTTGGATCAATTTGTAGTCATATTTATTGATGATATCCTTGTTTATTCTAAATCTGAGGCGGAACATGAACAGCATCTCAGAATGGTGTTGCAGACTCTTCAGGAGCATCGGTTATTTGCAAAGTTTAGCAAATGTGAATTCTGGCTTAAGCAAGTTGCTTTTCTTGGCCATATTATCTCGCAGGATGGTATTTCTGTTGATCCAGCGAAGATTGAAGTTGTGTTATCTTGGAAACGACCTGAAACTGTCACAGAAATTCGTAGCTTCCTTGGTTTAGCTGGGTATTATCGGAGGTTTGTCAAGGATTTTTCTAAGATTGCAGGGCCTTTAACTCAGCTTACTCAGAAGAAAACAGTATTTGACTGGAATGATAAATGTGAGGCCAGCTTCCAGGAATTGAAGAAGAGATTGACTACAGCTCCTATTCTTGCTTTACCTGAGGGTTATGATAATCTGGTGATCTATAGTGATGCTTCGAAGGAAGGTCTGGGTTGTGTATTGATGCAGAATGGCAGGGTTATTGCTTATGCTTCCAGGAAACTGAAACCTTATGAACTCAACTATCCGACTCATGATCTTGAGCTTGCAGCTATCATTCTAGCATTAAAGAAATGGCGTCATTATCTCTGGGGCAACAAATTTGAAATCTTTACAGATCATAAGAGCTTGAAATATCTGTTTTCCCAGAAAGAGTTGAACATGAGGCAGAGGCGTTGGCTGGAATTACTTGAGGACTATAACTGCACTATTAACTATCTTCCAGGTAAGGCCAATATTGTTGCTGATGCTTTGAGCCGAAAGGCTACTGTTGCCAGCTTGATTATCAAGAATTGGGAATTCATGGAAGAATTGTGCTTATGGAAGCCTAGTACTTCAAATTCTGGTATTCAATTTGCAAGTTTGCAGATTCAATCTCTGTTGTTATCCAGGATTCGAGAAGCTCAACAGGCTGATCTTCAATTGTTGAAAGTCTTAGAGAATTCTAAAGGGGGAGAGTCGGATTTCAAACTGCACGACGATGGTATTCTTAAATTCAAGGGTAGATTCTGTATTCCGAATGATCCAACTCTGAAGAAGGATATTCTTGCTGAGGCACACAGTTCTCGATATACTATCCATCCAGGCAGTACGAAAATGTATAAAGATTTAAAGCAGAATTTCTGGTGGAATAATATGAAGAGAGAAATCGCTGACTATGTTGCCCGATGTCTTACTTGTCAGAAAGTTAAAGCAGAACATCAGAGACCTGCAGGGTTGTTGCAGCCTTTGGCTATTCCTGTTTGGAAATGGGATCATATTACTATGGATTTCGTCTCTGATTTACCGAGGTCTTCGAGGGGTAATGACTCATCTGGGTTATTGTGGATAGACTGACCAAGACTTCTCATTTTATTGCTAAAAAGAAGTCTGATTCTCTTGATAAACTGGTAGAGTTGTATATTGAGAATGTTGTCCGACTACATGGAATTCCAAAGAGTATCGTATCAGATAGAGATCCCAGATTTACATCTCAGTTCTGGCAGAAGATTCAGAAAGCTTTGGGCACGACTTTGAATTTCAGTACAGCTTATCATCCCCAGACAGATGGTCAATCCGAGAGAACTATCTTGATCCTTGAGGATATGTTGCGGGCTTGTATTCTGGACTTCGGTAAGAGTTGGGAGAAGTATTTGCCACTAGCAGAGTTCGCCTACAACAATAGTTATCAAGCTACTATTGGTATGGCACCTTATGAGGCACTTTATGGGCGTAAATGTCGGTCTCCTCTCTACTGGGATGATGTTGGTGAAATGAAGACTATCGACCCTACTCTCTTACCTGAAATGAACCAAATGATTGATCAGGTGCAGCTTATCAGAAAAAGAATGCTTGCAGCACAGAGCCGGCAAAAGAGTTATGCAGATAGACGACGTCATGATCTGAAATTTGCTGTGGGGGACCGGGTATTTCTGAAAATTTCTCCTCGCAAGGGTTTGATTCGGCATGGTAAAGGAGGTAAACTCAGTCCTCGATATGTGGGACCATTTGAGATAACTGAAACTGTTGGTGATTTGGCTTACCGTCTAGCTTTACCTCCCAGTCTGGGCAGAATTCATGACGTATTCCATGTTTCCATGCTTCGGAAGTATCAGCCAGATCCCTCTCACATACTTGAGCCGGAACCGCTAGAGATCAGTGAAACTTTGACCTACACAGAGAAACCTCTTCGAATTGTTGATCAGAAAGTTCAGGAGTTGAGGACTAAAAGCATTCCGATGGTTAAAGTTCTGTGGGATCATCACGGAGTAGAGGATGCGACATGGGAAAGAGAGGATCAGATGCGGGATCGGTATCCGGAGTTATTCGCCGAATCATGTAAGAATTGCGTGGACGCAATTAGTTTAAGGGGGAGAGGATGTGACGCCCGGGTTTTAGCCATGCATTTAATTACTGTTGCATCCCTTGTTTGCGCATTTACTTCTATGCCTTATTAACTGACTTTGTGACTACTATTCACTCCGTTTTTAAACTACTTTCTATTAGTTAATTAGCATTTTTATTAAATCATATTAATTGTGAAAGTAGTGGGAAAAAAGTGCATTTGAGCTTAAGGCGTTAGGAAGGCTCGTTTAGAAAATGACTTTAGTAGTTGAATGAATAGTGTTACGTAACTAACTTAGGTAATTAATTAGCTAGCATATATTTTACCACCTTAGGCTCGTTTCTAAGCTTTCAACGCACATTTTAGAAGCCATTTAAGTACCCAACATGACCCCACCCCAAGGCCTACCTAATATAACATAACACAAGCACATTGTAACACAAAAACAAAAAAATTTCAGCCTGTGAACAGTAGCCAAACCCGACAGCCTTCCTTGTGCATTTGGGAGAGATTTTGCTCATCAAATCATCAAATCAAGCCAAGCCAAGCCTTGAGCAACTAGTGTAGGGTGTTTGCAAGGTTCCTAGGTGCTCCTACGCGTAGTGGTGAGGGATTTCACGACTTGTTTTTGCATTTTTAAATAGTTGCTCATTTATTGATTTGTTGAAAATATGATTATATGCCATTGTAATTGTTATCTATGCTAATATACTATCTATATGAATGCTAGAGAACACTTTTGAACCGTCGTTTCGCAATTTAAACGGTTATAATCGTTAGTTTGATTTTTAGGGTGGATAGTGACGTTTTTTCTAGGGTTTTGTGTAATTGCTCGAATTGGCTTGAATTAATGCTTCTAATTGATGCCTTAGGTACTAGTGAAGATAATCAAATAGCCCCGTACACTTGCATTGCCCTTAAATCGCCTAAAAATGGAAAATAGCCGACTTTAACTTGGGGCTTTCGGGGTTAATGCGAATCCGGGTGGATTCGGGCTTCAATTCTAGTATCCTTAGGCTACCTAGGTGCTATAGATGTCTTGATATCCCTTGTTTGAAGCCCGGACAATGTAGGTGTAGTTTAAAGCCAAAAGAGGGAAATTGGGGCTTTCGGGGTAAACGCGGGCATTTGAACGAGTTAGAGGGTTGAGAGGGTACCTCGAGGGTTAGTTAGAAGGTTGGGAGAGTTTCCTTTGAAAATGAAATCATTAACTTTGGTTTGGAAGAAAAATAGTATGTAAAATAAAGGGGTTT
The DNA here is from genome assembly GCA_037974665.1 of Ehretia macrophylla. Classification (NCBI taxonomy): domain Eukaryota; kingdom Viridiplantae; phylum Streptophyta; class Magnoliopsida; order Boraginales; family Ehretiaceae; genus Ehretia; species Ehretia macrophylla. Next base: position 21,079,442 of record CM075765.1, read on the forward strand.
AAGTGCAATTTCGTTTGTCTCACACTTCTAAACCCATGTCAGGACCTCTTGAGTGTTTATATGTGATTTTAAATTGATTTGGAGCTTTTGGAATGATTCTATGCTTATTTGGTATAAGTTCATTTGTAAACTGCTTATTAGCTTCTATATTTGCTTCTATCCTAATTGCAACGAGGTCAACCTACTTTGTTGATCCTCATATGTGTTAATGCTTATATTATTGCTATTAACTTGCCATCGTTAAGTGCATTGCATAGTGGTTGCGCAACCATAGTGTCAGGGGCGGATGTGTTGAATATCGGCTGGGCGGCAGAGGGCTTGCCAGTGGATATTCAAACTCCGTACCCTATTCCCTCATTCGCCTGGTCCGGAGATTGCCAGGGGATGTTGGGTCGTAGGATTCGGGGTCCATCTGGAGTACACCCACTGGAGTGATTGGGGTTATGCCGGCTTATCGTGATCGTGCTCGTGGTTCGTGGATCGTGATTGAAGACCAGTGAAGATTGGTGTATAGGGGATTGTTGAAACGTATCCTTTTAAATGTGTGGTTATTTAAGTTATCGTTGTTTCTTTAATTGTCTAAGTGTTATTGTTGCATGATTGTATTATATGTTGCATTGCACGCCCCGGGACTATATCCCTCACTGGGCAACAGTGGTTGCTCATACCTCGATATCTGTTTCAGGAGACGCTGAGGGTGATCCCCAGCTTGTTGATTTAGTTGAGGAAGAAGAAGTTCAGATCGAGCCTTTACCTTAGTTGCTGTGTCTGATAACTTGAGGTGGTTAATGATTTTGCTGCTATGTGGAAGACTCATCTGATTACTTTATGTACTATTTTGTAGCCCAAGGGCTATGTATATGCTTGTTGTATAAGTCGAAGATTAGTTGGTTGGGTTGTAGCTTTGAAAGTCTATGAACTGCAATAACTTTTATTCTTGCCTTATTTCCTTGCATGCTTGGGAGTGGATGGTTGATGTAGAATGCTTTATCCCTTAAGTTGTTTTATTGATTTCCTAGAATGTCAGGGTTATAAGACTATGCTGACAACAAGTTCTCGCATGCTTGTGTGTTTTGGAGTTATTGTGTACTATAAGGCTCGGATGGCCTTATAGCTTTGTTGTTTAATTGAGAAAAGCTTGTATTGTATTGTTGGGACCTTGTTTAAGTGTTTACAGGTTTTTAGAATGTCCACGGTACAGAGGAGACTCTGTCCATGTGTCGGGTCCGGACTTAACCTTTAGCTTGAGGGTTGGGTCGGGGCGTGACACTGCTGCTGAGGTCTAACAAAACTAGGCCTGTATTGACCCTGAGACTGGGCTGGCCTATACTGGGAATGAACCTGATAGGACCCCTGCTGAAACTGAGGTCGATAATAACTCTGCTGACCCTGCGGTCTGTAAGAGCTCTGCTGTGCTGGCGGCCTGTACACAACCTGCTGTACTGAAGGCCTATACACTCCCTGCTGACCCTGCGGCTGGAAGGGCCTCTTGCTAGGCTGGCTAGATACAATCTGCTCCCTCTTTTTCTTCTCCAGTCTAGAAGCTGCATCAAAGGCCTCCGTAAGTATATCATATCGATTCAGGGCCATTGCATCCTGAATCTCGGGCCTCAACCCCAACTTGAATCTACGAGTCTTACGTTCCTTGTCAGCCACATACTCTAGTGCATACCGGGACAACCTAGTGAAAGTGGCCTCATACTGAGCCACTGAAGCATCTCCCTGCACTAAGGCTAGAAACTCTGCCTCTTTCCGCTCCATCGCGATCCTCGTGACATACTTTGCCTGGAAAGCTAATAGAAAGGTATCCCAAACATACAGAATACCCTGAGTCTCCCAGCTAATTTTCACCGTGCGCCACCATTCTTCCGCCTTGTCATCCAACAAGTACACGGCAAAAATGACCTTCCGCTCATCGGTATAATCAAGAGGGTCAAAAATCTTCTCCACCTTGCTAATCCACGCCTTAGCTTTCCTATCGTCCGACTCCCCCTGAAACTGCAGTGGATAATACCCTAAAAACTCTTTCAGTGTACCACGACCGTGGTACCCACCTTGTGCATTCAATAACTGATTATGCAATGCCTGATTTTGGGCAGCCTGCCCTGCCAGTAACTGTGCCTACCCGGCCATGATCTCGGTTAACCTATGAAAAGCTGCACCTATACGATCATCATCCCTAACTTGGCCTGGTGCCACATTTCTCGGAACCTCATCAGTCACCTCAGGCCTACCTCTGGTCCTCGGTGTTCCAGTCATTCTACTAATCAAAGAGTTAGCACAGGTTATAGCACATAAGCAAACTATGAACAACTATTAACACATAAGCAACAAACTCATATAAAGCACATAAATCACTTAAGTATCAATCACATAAACAAATTGATCACATAATCACATAAGCACTAAATAACATAATCACTTAACCATATTAACACATAGTTCACTTTCCTTCACTTCAAACATACTTTCATGCTAAGACCATTAAACACATTCCGAGAATACCCCAGCTGACAGCTAACATGCGCTCTGATACCACTTAAATGTCACGCCCCAACTCGACCCCACCTATAATCAGTCAGGATGCAATGGAATTTCAGTAGTATAACGACAGTAATTAAGACACCGAGGCTCTAAACCAACCTCTAAAAACACCATACAATCAAACTCCTCAACCAAACAACAATCAATTCCTCAATACCATTAACAACATACAACATAACCATATTATACAATAATCATTCTTAGACAATCCATTCATAGTTATATGCCTCCATTCCAAAATAATACCTTAACTTTAAAATACATATCAAAATAGACTATAAACCAATTTAGTAATCTAAACAAGGTCAAAAGAAGACTACTAAACCATTATACATAAGTCTTTATACTAAGGTAGGTTTTACAATACATCATATTACAATAACTATAAACAATCTCATGGCAAAGACTCGTGCACAAAAGACTCATCCACGTAAGGCACATTTTCCCCTTCTGGAGGCATGTACCCGTAATCTTGCTCAAGGACACCTGTATGCATGCAATAATAGAGAGTGAGCTTATATAAAACAAGCTCAGTGAGGATCCGATAGATCTCTAACAGTATTTACTACACTCCTTGGAAATGATCCTTTGAGCAGTAAACACGCAATAAAACATCAATAACAATATAAACACATAACTATAATGACCAATCAAAAAAGGAT
>CM075765.1:21090147-21157647 GCA_037974665.1 Ehretia macrophylla
AACTCATTACGAAGCCCACGTGATAAGATTATTCAACATGCAATGACATCAACATGGGTTCGGGTGCAAGAAAAGCTTATTTGTCAACATGCAATTGTCAAAATCACATTTGAAGTTATAAGACATTTACGGGCAGCCCACTAAGCATATAATTTCCACACAATATCCAAATGATCAACACTTAGCAAGACTACCTAGTCATTAGGGTTTCCGTTTCATGTTTAACCGTGTGATTGAACCCTATGTCAACTCAAGATCATTCAATTCAAACATCCTCAAGTACTCAAAACAGTCCACACAACATCCCAACACCACAATTCCAAGCAATTAGTACCACAAGAGAGGTTACAACAATTTTCCAAGCATATAACTAAGTGAAACCTTTACTGCAATAGGCTGTTTTCTCACAATCAATAGGATAATCAAACAATCTCCAAATCCAGTGAATAAGATGTCAAATTAAATTTTAAGAAGTTAACTAAAATGAGAAACAAACCTTGCATCAATTTGAGTTCGGGATCATTAGATATAGCCGAAACAGTGGAATAGCACAAAACTGTCCAGATTTGCACACGTTTCAGTAATTAACGTTTTTGGGTTCTTTAGGGTCAGTTTTAGCCTTGGTCCATTTCTGATAAAAATATCCAGAATTGAAAAATGTATCAGCACACCAAATTTCGTACATTTTGAACAACATTTACTAAGTCAAATGTGGTTTTTTCCACAAGGTCAGTGCATCTGCCAAAACCTGATTCATTTTTCCAGATTTCCAGATTTGGACATATTTTAAAGATTTGCTATTTTGAGGACCTTAGAGTCAAAATTAGCTTCGGCCTATTTCTGCGAAAAATTTTCAAAACTGTCCAAATAGTCACCTACCAAGTTTCAAGAATTTTCAACATCATTTGCCTAGCTAAACTTACCTCGAAACAGACTGGTCAGAGAGCTGTCAACAATTTGACTTCACCTATCACCTCTTTCAAGCCAAGATCTTGCCATGCATGGTTGTTTAAGCTCATGAACGAACATATAACTCAAGTACAGAAGCAAAGACATACATTTATGAGCATGCATGTGAATTTTTGAAGGAATTTCAAAAGGTTTTAGCCCTCACCTTAGCTATCAGCCCAAAAGATGCACAAAAACTTGTTGAAGCTCAAATCTCTTCTTCTTCTTGCTTAGCCGAGATTCCAACTAGAGTTTCTCTATTTTTCTGAGCCTAGGCCGAATAGGAGACTTCAAAGGACATGCATGTGTGATTCTTGTACTCTAGCTAGCTTGCTTGACTTTCCTTGCTTGATGCTTGTCTTGATTGACCAAAGTGTGAAGAAGATGCGCTATGGTATGGTGAGAACTCAGCCAAGGCCGAGAGAGAGAGAGAAATGAGAGGGAGAGAAAGAAAGTTGAGGAAGAAATGAAGAAATGACAAAAATATGACAAGAATAAAGCCTTTTGCATTCATCAAAGCAAGTGGTCGGCCTTGGGCTATTAAAACCTAATTTTTGTGTCTTCAAGATGGAATATAAAAATGCTAGCATGGGCATGGAAGAGTTGGTCGAGTATGGTGAGGAATTGAGGAGATTTTTGAGCAATTTTTTATGCATTTGTGTCATAGAATGTCATAATATGTCTAGGAATTAAGTTGAATTGAATAAGCATGCATAAACACCACCTGGTGGTCGGCCAAGGCTACTAAAAATGCTGAATTTTGTCAACTTTTGATCATTATTTAAATACTGTCTTGAAAGTGCAAAAAGAATAAGGAATAAAGAATGAAGAATGTTTAGTGTTTGGTGAATTTTTGTCTCTTAGTGAGTTGAATTAGGATTATAATATTGATAGTGGATTTTGTAGGATTGTTTAATAGTCTAGTGCTCCATGCAAGATGCTTTTTTGATTAGCGTGAAGGCACGCTTTCTTAGGTCTAGGGCACGCACTACGAGGTAAGCCACGAACTACGAGACGAACGCACATTTTTCAAGTAAATGCATGCAACCCTAAATGAATGCACATAATTCAATGTATGGCACATAAAATGAATACCATTCTTAAACCTAGGTCAAGGCACGCAAATCTAGATCAGGGCACATGAAACGAGGTATCGCACGCAAATCGGGGTCGAGCCTCACATCCTCCCTTCCTTAAAAGAATTTCGTCCCGAAATTCAATATTACCTTGAAATAAAGTTGGATATTGCTGTTCCATCTGGTCTCACCTTTCCCACGTTGCTTCTTCAACTCCATGATGATCCCACAACACTTTCACCATTGGTATAGTTCTGTTGCGCAACTCCCGATCCTGCTAGTCTAGGATCCGAATAGGCTTCTCTTCGTAGGACAAGTTCTCCCGAAGCTGCAACGGTTTTGGCTCCAAGATGTGTGACAGATCAGGATGATACTTCTACAGCATCGAAACATGAAAAACGTCGTGAATATTGGAGAGGTTCTGGGGTAATACTAGGCGATACGCCAACTTGCCAACCTTCTCAACTATCTCAAATGGTCCTACAAACCTCGGGCTCAACTTTCCACCCTTGCCATGTTTAATTAGTCCCCTTCGGGGTGATATCTTCAAGAACACCTTGTCACCAACCTCAAACTCGAGACTCCGTCTCCGTCGGTCTGCATAACTCTTCTGCTTGCTTTGGGCGGTAAGTTTTCATTTTCGGATGAGGTGGATATTATCAACAGTCTTCATAAGTTCAGGTAAAAGGGTCAGGTCAAAAGTCTTCGTATCACCTACTTCATCTCAGTAAATTGGGGATCGACACTTCCGTCCATACAATGCCTCAAAAGGGGCCATCCCAATAGTGGCCTGATAACTATTATTATAGGCGAACTCCGCTAGAGATAGATATTTCTCCCAACCTTTCCCGAAGTCTAAAACACACACCCTCAGCATATCCTCCAGGATTTGAATAGTTATCTCTAATTGTCCGTCAATCTGAGGGTGATAAGCCGTGCTGAAACTCAACTTCGTTCCCAAAGCTTCTTGCAATCTCTTCCAAAATCGGGAAGTAAAACGAGGATCCCTATCCGATACAATACTCACAGTCATCCCGTGCAATCTTACAATCTCCGCCACATACATATCTCCCAATTTCTCGGGACCATCCTCCTTGTTCATCAATAAAAAGTGTGCCAACTTAGTCAATCTATCCACTATGACCCAAACGGCGTCATGACCCTTTTGCGATCTGGGCAGGTCTATCACAAAATCCATAGTGATATGTTCCCATTTCCATTGAGGAATCTCCAACGGTTGAAGTAAACTTGCGGGTCGTTGATGTTCCGCTTTGACTCTCTGGCAAGTTAAACACCGTTCCACAAACTCCGCAATTTCTCTTTTCATGTTATTCCACCAATAGTGTTGCTTCAAATCCCAGTACATCTTTGTTCCGTCGGGGTGAATAGTATACCTTGAATTGTGGGCTTCTTCAAGAATCTTCTTTTTCAGCTCTGGCTTATTGGGAACACAAATCCGATTCCTAAACCTCCAAATACCATCATCATGAAACTTGAAATATGCGTTGCTTTCTTTAATCTTCTGAAATTGTTGGTCCTTCTGTTGAGCCTCTCGTAACTCAGGCAACAAAGTCGATTGAACTTGAGTAGTGGCAAAAAGTAACCCTTTCTGGGTCAATTGTGGTTTCCACAGAAATGCTTCCTCCAACAACTCCTGCACCTTGACTTCCAGTTTTGCCATGCTTGCTTTTCTGCTTAAGGCATCTGTAACTACATTCGCTTTACCGGGTACATAATTGATTGTGCAGTTATAATCATCCAAAAGCTCCATCCACCACCTTTGCCTCATATTCAACTCCTTTTGAGAGAACAAGAATTTCAAGCTCTTATGATTAGTAAATACTTCAAACTTGTTACCCCACAGATAATGCCTCCATTTCTTGAGTGCAAACACAATAGCCGCTAACTCCAAATCATGTGTCGGGTAATTCACTTCATACGGCTTTGGTTTCCTAGAAGCATATGCAATCACTCTTCCATTTTGCATTAACACACAACCCAATCCTTCCTTCGAAGCATCGCTACAGATTACAAAACCTTGACTCCCTTCAGGCAATGCAAGAATTGGTGCGGTAGTCAATCTTTTCTTCAATTCTTGGAAGCTGTTCTCACACTTATCATCCCATACGAACTTTGTTTTCTTTTGAGTGAGCTTTGTAAGTGGTCCTGCAATCTTAGAAAAATCCTTCACGAATCTCCGATAATAGCCGGCTAGACCAAGAAAACTCCAAACCTCCGTAACATTTTTCGGCTTCTTCCAAGACATTACTGCTTCTATCTTTGCTGGATCCATTGCTATTCCCTCTTGGGATATGATATGCCACAAAAATGCAATCTGCTGCAACCAAAATTCACACTTGCTAAACTTGGCATACAATTGATGCTCTCAAAGTTTCTGCAATACCAACTGTAGATGTTGCTCATGCTCCGCCTCGGATTTTGAGTATACCAAAATATCATCAATGATGATCACCACAAATTGGTCCAAGTAGGGTTGAAACACCCTATGCATCAAATCCATAAAACCTGCAGGGGCATTGGTTAGTCCAAAAGGCATCACCACATATTCATAATGCCCATATCTCGTCCTAAAAGCCGTTTTAGGCACATCTTCCTTTTTGATCCGCAACTGATAATACCCTTGCCTCAAGTCAAGTTTCGAATACACTTTGGCTCCTTGCAGTTGATCAAATAACTCGTCAATCAGTGGAAGTGGGTATTTATTCTTGACAGTCACTTGGTTCAGTCCTCGGTAATCAATGCATAGCCTCAACGTTCCGTCTTTCTTCTTTACAAATAGAACTGGCGCACCCCACGGTGAAAAACTCGGTTGAACAAACCCTTTCTTCAGTAATCCTTGCAATTGGTCCTTCAATTCCTGTAGCTCGGCCGGTGCCATACGATAGGGAGCTTTAGATATCAGCTGGGTGCCAGGCAGTAGCTCTATGACAAACTCGATCTCCCAATTTGGGGGTAAACCGGGTAATTCTTCTGGAAACATATCCGCATAATCTTTGATCACAGGCATCTCCTCCAACTTAGCTTTATCCGATGGCTTGTTGATAAGGTAAGCCAAGTATCCGATGCACCCTTTCCTCAAGGACTTTATTGCTTTCGTAGATGAAAGATGGAACTCCCGGTGAAATCTCTTCGACCCGTAACCTCCAATATCGGTTGATCAGGTACTCAGAATGTTATAATCTTCGCCCGGCAATCTAGTTGGACATGATATTTTACCAGCCAGTCCATCCCTAAAATGACCTCATAATCTTGAAAAAGTAATACAATAATATTGGCTGAGAATTCCCTATCCTTAATTTGGATTTTACATGCTTTACAAGCTAAGCTAGTTACAAGTTTAGAACCCATTGGAGTACCAACTTCTACTTCGTATGGCAAACATACAACTTTCAGTTTCACACGTTCTACACATAAGGGAGTAATAAATGAATGAGTAGCACCCGGATCAATTAACACCCTAACAGGCTGATTCAGTATGAAGAATGTACCTTCAACAACAGCGGTCTTATCTAGAATCTCCTCGCATTCAATAGCATAGGCTCGAGCCTGAACTCTAGGAACTGGAGTCTTGCTTCTACCAGCTGGTTTACCCTGATTCTGCTCTGTCTGCCATTTAGGGCAATCCTTGATCTGATTCTGATCACTGCCACATCTCATACATCGCTCCGACTTCCTCCAACACTGGGCCTCGGTATGCCCCTTCCTGTCACAATAAGAACAGCTGACGGACTGAGTAGCAAGTAAACTACCTGTGGATCTGCGGGCGGAAGAGGCTGATGGCGCTTTCGTCGGGCCACGGTTATTCACTGGTATGTTCTGGCTCTGGCCCTGGTTACGACCCTAACTCTGGAATTTCTTCTGCTGACCTGGAGGCTGGTATGGTTTCTTGTTCGGTTGACTCGAACCGGCTCCATCTAGTTTCCTCTTCTCAACTCGAGAGGCAGCAACAAAGAGAGCAGAATAAGTATCGAAGTCATGAGAAGCTAACTGGTCCTGAATCTCTGGCCTCAATCCAATAGTAAATTTCCACATTTTTGCCTCTGGAGTACAAACCATATATTGAGCATAACGGGACAGTCGATCAAAATGAGCCTCGTACTGGGCCACCGTCTATTACCCTGGGTCAAGTGCATGAACTCCTCGATCTGCCTCTGCCTAGAAACTGCAGGTACATATTTCTCCTAGAATGCCTTAACGAAATTACCCCACAAGCGAGGTGTCTGATCAGTCTCCCACAGTGCCTCTACAGTATGCCACCAATGCACGGCATCCCCGTGCAACAGAAATACAGCAAACTCCACATTCTCTTCGTTAGTATAATCAAGTGGCCTGAAAATCTTCTCGATCTCAGACAGCCAAGCCTCTGCTTTCTCATCATCAGCTTCTTCGTGGAATTTAGACGGGCGAAAGTCAAGGAACTCCCTCATTCTGCTATGTCTCCCATGGTTGCCATCGTTCCAATTGTTGTTGCTGTTGTTGTTGTTGGCTTCACGTGCATCTTGTCGCTCTATCACTCGTGATACACGATCCATGGCATTTTTCATCATATTAAACATAGCTATACCGGGATTAGTTTGATAGGCATCTCCGGTCTCTTGAGGTTCACCACTCCTATTAGTAGTACGGGTACTAGGGCCAGCCATCTATAGGCACAAATTACGATGCACAATTTATTGAAATATGACAATTAAGAATCTAATGCATAAGATATGCAACATAATATAGATACAATTCTAGAATCAATTAAGGCATGTTAATCACTTAAACATATAAACATAGAAGGCACATTTATCACACAATAACACATAAACAAGTCATCCTAATTATCTTAGGGCTCTACCCACGGTCCGAGAGTTAAACCCGGATTAAGCAATCTAAGCTCTGATACCATTCTGTTTCTAGGGTGTCACGCCCCAACCCAACCTATAAGGTTAGATTAGGGTATGACCTAAACGTTCAGGACATGTCACATACTTAACCGTTTAAGAAGTTTTAACACTTATCACTTTAGTCTAAACTCCAAAGTTTTTTGGAGAACCGGCAGCATAACGGCTGTAATTGGGCTCTTTGGTTTGGCTTAATTCTCTAAACGCCTCAAAATTTACTACCTCAAGTTTATTTCCAACTAAGATTGCTAATTATCATCAATTGAAATGTCTGTTGGTTATCTTGATGTCTCGTTTGATTTATAACCTAGCATGATACTATGTCTCGTTTGTTTGTTTATCCTCGTTACAAAAGAACCTGTTGATCTTAGCTTAATAGCGAGTACCTGTTTAAGATTGGATAAGTTCATTTACTTAGTCCTTAACTAATACGTCATAACCTATGATAGATACTAGCAGTGATAAAGCAAAATGATCATAGTAATGTCTAGCATCAGTCTACTTAATATAAGTACAAACCAAAATTAGACCCCAAATTACAACGGGGGTCTTTTACATCACAACATTGAGCAACATAAAAGGAAATAGTCTTCAAGTAACATAAAGTTCACAAGTAGCCACATTCAAGCAAAGAAAACAATGACAGGCAATCACTCCAGGGGTTCATCATTAGGCATACTGTCCTCGGGTACCTGTTCTGGGTCTTCTTCACCTGAGATGATAAAAGAGGGTGAGTCCTTATGAACTCAGCGAGGGGGAACGAGAAATAAGTTTTGAAACACATTTTCCGGTTCAACTTATGAAAATCCTTTTGCAAGCATGAATACAAAAAAAATATAAGTACAGAAACAGAAATATCGATCTTTCCTCCCTGAGGTTCTCTAGGAACCAAGCGAGAGTAGTTATACACATAGCAAAAAGGATACAGTGAGCTTTTGCTCTCAGATCAGTTCCACGATCAGTTGTTGCGGCCGACTTCAAATCATCCCCCAAACACGCCAGGTGGGTGTACTCCGGATGTATCCCGAAATCCTACGACCCAACTCTCCAAGGAAGTCTAGCCCCCAAGTGAGAGAAAGAATGGGACCATGGTAGTCACGGGTGCACCGGCAAGCCCGATGCCGCCCGGTGTACGTGGTCGCTACCATGCCGACATGAAAGGTTGCAACCTTGTATGCAATGCATATTTATGACAGGTAATATATCACAGTAGGAGAACAACAAAGTAGGTTACCTCCGGACAGTCATAAGATTGCACATTGACAGGTAAACAAGCAAGGCACGATAAGACAGGTAATTTCACTTGAAAGGCATATAGAGTTATATGAAAATTAAATGGGCAGCCATGCAACACACGTAAAACAGGCCATATAACTCATTACGAAGCCCACGTGATCAAGTGATAAGATTATTCAACATGCAATGCCATCAACATGGGTTCGGGTGCAAGAAAAGCTTATTTGTCAACATGCAATGGTCAAAATCACATTTGACGTTATAAGACATTTACGGGCAGCCCACTAAGCATATAATTTCCACACAATATCCAAATGATCAACACTTAGCAAGACTACCTAGTCATTAGGGTTTCCGTTTCATGCTTAACCGTGTGATTGAACCCTAAGTCAACTCAAGATCATTCTCAAGTCATGCATCATTCAATTCAAACATCCTCAAGTACTCAAAACAGTCCACACAACATCCCAACACCACAATTCCAAGCAATTAGTACCACAAGAGAGGTTACAACAATTTTCCAAGCATATAACTAAGTGAAACCTTTACTGCAATAGGCTGTTTTATCACAATCAATAGGATAATCAAACAATCTCCAAATTCAGTGAATAAGATATCAAATTAAAGCTTAAGAAGTTAACTAAAATCAGAAACAAACCTTGCATCAATTGGAGTTCGGGATCATTAGATATAGCTGAAACAGTGGAATAGCACAAAACGGTCCAGATTTGCACACTTTTCCGTAATTGACGTTTTTGAGGACCTTATGGTCAGTTTTAGCCTTGGTCCATTTCTGACAAACATGTCCAGAACTGAAATATATATCAGCACACCAAATTTCATACATTTTGGACAACATTTACTAAGTTAAATATGGTTTGTTCCACAAGGTCAGTGCATCTGCCAACACCTGCTTCATTTTTCAGATTTCCAGATTTGGACATATTTTAAAGATTTGCTATTTTGAGGACCTTAGAGTCCAAATTAGATTCGGCATATTTTTGCGAAAAATGTTCAAAACTGTCCAAACTAGTCACCTACCAATTTTCAAGCATTTTGAACATCATTTTCCTAGCTAAACTTACCTTGAAACAGAATGGTTAGAGAGCTGTCAACAATCCGACTTCACCTATCACCACTTTCAAGCCAAGATCTTGCCATGCGTGGTTGTTTAAGCTCATGAACGAACATATAACTCAAGTACAGAAGCAAAGACATACATTTATGAGCATGCATGTGAATTTTTGAAGGAATTTCAAAAGGTTTTAGCCCTCACCTTAGCAATCAACCCAAAAGATGCACAAAAACTTGTTGAAGCTCAAATCTCTTCTTCTTCTTGCTTAGCCGAGATTCCAACTAGAGTTTTTCTATTTTTCCTAGCCTAGGCCGAATATAAGACTTCAAAGGACATGCATGTATGATTCTTGTACTCTAGCTAGCTTGCTCGACTTTCCTTGCTTGATGCTTGTCTTGATTGACCAAAGTGTGAAGAAGATGAGCTATGGTATGGTGAGAACTCAGCCAAGGCCGAGAGAGAGGGAGAAATAAGAGGGAGAGAAAGAAAGATGAGGAAGAAATGAAGAAATGACAAAAATATGACAAGAATAAAGCCTTTTGCATTCATCAAAGCAAGTGGTCAGCCTTGGGCTATTAAAACCTGATTTTTGTGTCTTCAAGATGGAATTTAAAAATGCTAGCATGGGCATGGAAGAGTTGGTCGAGTATGGTGAGGAATTGAGGAGATTTTTGAGCAATTTTTTGTGCATTTGTGTCATAGAATGTCATAATATGTCTAGGAATTAAGTTGAATTGAATAAGCATGCATAAACACCACCTAGTGGTCGGCCAAGGCTACTAAAAATGCTGAATTTTGTCAACTTTTGATCATTATTTAAATATTGTCTTGAAAGTGCAAAAAGAATAAGGAATAAAGAATGAAGAATGTTTAGTGTTTGGTGAATTTTTGTCTATTAGTGAGTTGAATTAGGATTATAATATTGATAGTGGATTTTGTAGGATTGTTTAATAGTCTAGTGCTCTGTGTAAATTGCTTTCTTGATTAACGTGAAGGCACGCTTTCCTAGGTCTAGGGCACGCACGACGAGGTAGGACACTAACTACGAGACGAACGCACGTTTTTCAAGTAAATGCACGCAACCCTAAGTGAATGCACGTAATTCAATATATGGCACATAAAATGAATACCATTCTTAAACCTAGGTCAAGGCACGCAAATCTAGATTAGGGCACACGAAATGAGGTATCGCACCCAAATCACGGTCGGGCCTCACAAATACCACTACTTTTAACGTTATTTTACTTATTCTGTGAATTGGAGGCGGGGCACTGCCCCTCTTTTTGGACCCAAGGCTCGATCTACCGGCCGATCCAGGTGAAAGACATTGTCAGGTGAGGAGTTTGGCTAGGGCAGCACATCTGTTAAAAGATAATGCAAGTGTCCTAAGATGAGCTTAACGAAAATAGAAATCTCGTGTGGAATAGAAGGGTAAAAGCTCATTTGATTCTGATTTCCAGTACGAATACGAACCGTGAAAGCGTGGCCTAACGATCCTTTAGACCTTCGAAATTTGAAGCTAGAGGTGTCAGAAAAGTTACCACAGGGATAACTAGCTTGTGGCAGCCAAGCGTTCATAGCGACGTTGCTTTTTGATCCTCCGATGTTGGCTTTTCCTATCATTGTGAAGCAGAATTCACCATTGTTCACCCACCAATAGGCAACGTGAGCTGGGTTTAGACTATCGTGAGACAGGTTAGTTTTACCCTACTGATGACAGTGTCGCAATAGTAATTCAACCTAGTACGAGAGGAACTGTTGATTTGCACAATTGGTCATCGCGCTTGGTTAAAAAGCCAGTGACGTGAAGCTACCGTGTGCTGGATTATGATTGAACGTCTCTAAGTCAAAATCCGGGTTAGAAGTGACGCGCTTGCCCGCCTCCCATTCACCGACCTACAATAGGGGCCTCTAGTCCCCAAGGGCACGTGTCGTTGTCCAAGCCTTCACGACGGAAGCGTCGCGCCGGCTGCCTTGAAGTACAATTCCCATCAAGCGGTGGGCAGAATCCTTTGCAGATGACTTAAATACGCGACGGGGTATTGTAAATGGTAGAGTGGCCTTACTGCCACAATCCATTGAGATTCAGCCCTTTGTCTCTCCGATTCGTCCCTCCCCACTCCTCGCCTATCTCCGCCCCATCCGCAATCCAATCCCGTCAACCAACACTATTTCTCCTAAACGGGCCAAGAGGTTCGACACCCTATGCTGCTCCCCAAGTGTGTCTCCAAGTGATTAAGTAAGTCATAAGTTATAGCCCAAGTGTAGACGCAAGAATGCCCAAGTTTTGCCAAGTGCTCTGCGCCCAAGTCCAAATAACATTAGCCCAAGTTAGTTTGCCAGGCTCGCTTCCTGCTATAGTGCCGCCGCAAGTGTCATGGGGTTTTGAGGCAACGATGATGCCCAATCAAGCCCAAGTGCTAAGTGCTATGCCCAAGGATGCCCAAGTACTAAGTGCTATGCCCAAGGATGCCCAAGTGCTAAGTGCTATGCCCAAGTGCTAAACCCAAGGATGCCCAAGTGCTATGCCCAATCCCAAGTGTCGACATAATAAGTATTAAGTGTCGACGCGCGAATACCCAAAGTGCTATACCCAAGTGCTATGTGCTATGCCCAATGATGCCCAAGTGCTATGTGCTATGCCCATTGACGCCCAAGTGCTATGTTCACCCAAGCTCTATGCCTAAGTGCTATGCCCAATGATGCCTAAGTGCTATGTGGTACGCCCAAGTGCTAACGGGCACACTGTCGGCTGATCCCGAGCATTGCCTCAAGTGCCCAAGTGTTAGACAGCCTATGCTTGCTTCGCAAGAGATGGCAAAAAATTAGAATCCAACCTTGTGTGCTGCCGGCCTGCCAAGGTGCCTAACGTTCTTCTCTTAGCATTAATGGTGACTGAGGTTATATTGCCCCTATCTTCGACACGGCTGGGCACATTGGTGAACGGTTGCGGCACGACTGCCCACGGTGTTGTACGACGGTGCACGATTCGGCTTCGAACGGGGCACGTACATGGGGCATGTACATGGGGCCTCGGATGAGCAGCAACTTGGCAAGCAGTTAGGGCACGGTTCGACAAGCAGTGGGATCGCGAATGGGGCATGATGGGGCAAGCAGTTGGGCCACGTGGGGCGCACGCATGGGGCGCCCATGATGCACTAAGGTGCGCACATGGGGCACCCGTGCCGCATGATGGTGAGCACATGTACCCGCATACCGCACGAAGATGCACGCAAGGGGCACCCATGTCGCACAATGGTGCTCGCATGAGGTGCCCATGCCACAAGAAGGTGCGCGCATGGGGCGTGCATGTGGCACGATGGTGCAAACATGCGGCTCACATGCCGCACGAAGGTGCTCACATGGGGTACCCATGCCGCACGATAGTACGCATATGCTGCAAGAAGGTGCATTCATGGGGCGCCCATACCGCACGATGGTGTACGCATAGGGCGACCATGACACCCGATGGTACGCGTATGTCGCACGAAGGTGCGCGCATGGGATGCCCATGCCGCACGAAGATGCGCGCATGGGGCACCCATGCCGCACGATGGTATGAGTATACTGAACGAAGGTGCGCGTATGGGGCGCCCCTGCAGCTCGATGGTGCCCGTATGCTGCACGATGGTGCTTGCATGTAGCCCGCATGACGCAAGAAGGTGCGCGCATGGGGCTTGCATGTGGCCCGCATGCCGCACGATAGTGCGCCCATGGGGTGCCCATCCCTCACAATGGTATGCGCATGTGGCCCGCATGCCGCACGAAGGTGCGAGCATGGGGCTTGTATATCGCCCGTATGCCACATGAAGGTGCGGGAATGGGGCTTGCATGTGGCCTGCATACCGCACGATGGTGAGTGCATGGGGCGCCTATGTCGCACGACGGTTCATGCATGGGGCGCGCATGTAGCACTCTGGTGTGCGCATGTGGCCCGCATGCCGCACGAAGATGCGCGCATGGGGCACCCATGCGGCACGATGGTGCTCGTATGCCGCACGAATGGCGCGCATGAGGTGCCCATCCTGCTCGATGGTGTACACATCGGGCGCGCATGCCGCACGATGGTGCCTGCATATGGCCCGCATGCCGCACGAAGGTGCGCGCATAGGGCGCCCATGCCACTCGATGGTGCGCGCATCGGGCGCGTATGCCGCACGATGTTGCGTGCATGTGGCCCGCATATCGCACGAAGGTGCGCGCATTGGGCACCCATGCCGCACGACGGTGCTCGAATAGGGCGCGCATGCCGTACGATTGTGCGTGCATGTGGCCCCCAACCCGCACGAAGGTGCGCACATAGGGCACCCATGCCACACGATGGTGTGCACATCGGGCGCCCATGACGCTCGATGGTGTGCATATCGGGCTCGTATGCCGCACGAAGGTGCGCATATTGGGTGTCCATGCCGCACGACAGTGCTCGTATGGGGCTCGCATGCCGCAAGATGGTGCGCATATGTGGCCCCCTTGCCGCACGAATGTGCACGCATAGGGCGCCCATACCGCACTATAGTGTGCGCATGGCGCGCGAAGATGCGCGCATGGGGCGCCCATGCCGCACGATGGTGCGAGCATGTGGCCCGTTTGCCGCACGATGGTGAGCATGAGTCGCCTATGCTGCACGAAGGTGCGCGCATAGGGTGCCCAAGCCGCACGATGGCACCGACATCGGGCGTGCATGCTGCACGTTGGTCCGTGCATGTGGCCCGTATGTCGCACAAAGGTGTGCGGATAGGACGCCCGTGGCGCCCGATGGTGCGCGCAAGTGGCACGCGGGGGGCGCTATTGGAGCACTATTATGGCACAACTGGGGCACTGTTGGGGCGCGGCTGGGGCACTATAGGGGTACACTTGGGGGACGATAGGGAATGTTGGGGGACGGCTTTGGCACTACTAGGGGACATTGGGTACGACGGGCAATGCTAAGCATTCGGGAGTATTGGGCATGCAGAATGTATTATGACACGAATGTGGACATTGATATTCTTTTACAAGTGGTTATCGAATGTACGGAGTAGTCTTAACCTTTGTCTTGTCGGACAAACATTTCGTCACGTTTGTGAGGCGAAATAGATTAATCGGTTTCCCAATCCATCCAAAAAAAATTTAACACCAAATATCATGTAAACAAATTAATTTATGAATTAATATAAATTTTTCTGAATTTTCTAGTATTTTTTTCTGATTTTTCCCTTTTTATAATTTTTAAATATTAAAAATTAATTTTCCAAAAAAATATTTTTGAATATCATTTAACAAATAAATGTATGCATTAATTTAAATTTTTCTGCTTTTTCTACTATTTTTTCTGATTTTCCCCTATTTTTTGAAATTATTAAATATTAAAAAACATTTTTTAGAAAAAAATAATTTTGAAGCATTTGGATATCATATGCTATCAATAAGGAGCAAGTTGGGTACAAAGATCATGCCATATGGGGCCTTTTATAGTGTAAAACACCTATTATGAATCTCTAGCAAAATGTACGCTACTGCTGTCACTTGGGTTTTTGCATCTAAATGTACTATAGGTGGTATGTGGTGTTAAGCCTCCTAGTCGAGGTCCATGCGGGGGGACGTTATGGGCATTTCGTGGTACATTGTGGGCTATATCGTGGGCTATATTGTGGGCGGGAATGCCTGCCGATTGAATCACGCCGAGGTATTACATTGAATACCCGTGCGTTGGGGCAATGCCACCCCCGCCCTGCGTGTCACGCCCCGACCCGACCCCGTAAAAGGCCAAGCCCGGACCCGACACACGAACGGAGTCTCCTCTGTACCGCGGACGATCCGAAAACCCTAAAAACAATATAATACTTGCGAAAGCCATAAAATAATCAAAACAAGCCAACTTTCTATAAAACATACATTTCTTATTATCCAACTTTCCAAACCAAAAATGATATGCATACTACACAAGTACATATGCCACTAAACCATTAGCCATTAGCATGCATTTCTTCACTAGTCATCCGAGTATAAGTTTACAATTTACAAACTTTAATCCATTACAACATAAGACCATTAAAGGTCTCAACTAGAAAATATATACAAGGCTACAAGCCTCAAAATTAAACGACCTCCACGCAATATACATAACAAGCAAGGTTCGCACAAAACTGGTAACCAACCACCAGCAAAGCAGGGAAGTGCCATCACGGAAACACCTCCACCTGCTCCTCCTCCTCAATTACCTCTAGAGGGTCTGCTTCAACTACTCCTGTAAAAACATGGTATAGAAAGGAATGAGCAAAAACTATTGCTCAGCGAGGGCAATTGGTCTCAAGGACGGAGATGATAGGAGTATGCAATGCAATTAGCCCAGCAATACATACAAATCACATAAAGATACAACCAAAGCCAATAATAAAGCAAGGCAAGTATCTAAAGCTGCAAACACTCATTCAAAGGATACGGTACTCTTTTCACGAGCAACTTTCAAACACAATTCGATGACGACGCGCCGGCCCAAAACCACCTTATAACACCAGTTTGGAATACTCCGGAAGTATCCATCAACCTACGACCCAAATCTCCCTGGGAGGCAACCCAAGCGAGAAAGGGAATAGCAGCGGAGCTAGAGCAACCAACACTGGCAACCCAAGGCTACCCAGAGAGGCCCATCACCCACGCGCGAGACACTATGCAATGCAAGACTCGATACAAGACAATAAACAAGCGATAAACAAGCGATAAAGCCACACGTGGGAGAATAACAAAGTAGGTTACTCTCGCACGCAATAGCAGCAATTTGATAAGCAATTCAATCCAAAACAACTCAAACAAGTAATTCAAGTAATTCTAAGCATTCTATAAGCATAAAGACAAGTAAACACACAAAAACACAAATCGGCCCCAACTGTCAAAATGCTACCATTTCCAAACGAGCCACGAGTTCTGGAAACCGACTTCGCCAACCCTCCTAGGTCACCATAAGGCACGTCTAAAGACCTCAAAATCTTACTTTACCCTAGAACTCGCGCAAAGCCCCGATTTCCCCCTTTCTCGTTTGAACTACAACTACAACAACCAAACACCCAACCAACGCCATAATCGCACCAAAAGTGCTTCCATGGCTTCCCGAAGCAATGCCAACACGCAAAACGAGAAAATGCCAAAGTCGACCTAAACGACCCCGACTTTCCCAAAGGCTTAATTCTCATTTTTTTCCACTACGCAACCCAAACAAACTACACATTTTAGTATTCTAGCGTACCTAGCACATTTCTACATCAACAGAAAGCATAACAACGCAATTTTAACGTTTCAAGGTTTTACTATTCACAAATTACTATTCATTGATCAATTTAAATTGCAATCACAACATTTAACCGCAGAAAATGTTACAAATCTATAAATACATGTTCTACAAATGCCAAGGAACATTCTAGAAGCATCTAATCGCTTTAAATAACGATCTACGGATAAATCTAAAAATTGACATAGTTAACATATACAACGTATAAATGCGCAAATAGCATGCTTCCCTCACCTTAGGTACTCCTAGTCGCTAGGAAAACAACGTTGGTTGCCTCGGAAATCACCCCGCACGAGCACACGCGAAGATTGATCGTTTGGTAGGTGAAAGGGTTTTTTTTTTCTCTAAGGAAGCTCACGACCTGTTGCTGGTTTTGCTGCTGTTTTTATTTTATTTTGCTTAGTTTTAACTTATTTAAGGGTCAAATAGTCAAGGGTCAAAGGGCTAAGTCAAACTACTTAAAAACTTGGTCAAAGGGCCCTATTTCGCGCGTTTTAAAGCCGTTTCAGCTAAGGTAAGTTCAATTAAAGTTAGCAACAATTAAAATATAAAATTTAAGTCGTCTAAATACTAGTTTCACTATTTGCTGAGGACTGGAACTCGTTATCTAGCTATCGCTCCTTAAATGCAATGCACGTTGCGTCGGCGAGAAAGTAACAGTTAATTCACAAAGAATTTAAGGAAATATAATTTTCAAAATAATAAACAAAGAAAATTCACATTCCGGGCTCGGGTATTACACTGCGTCCCCCAGCATGTCCCTCGGCGCGGTACCAGGATGGCTAATGAGGAACGTGGTGGCTTCACTAGCCCCTCATTATCCATCTTGGTGCCGCAATACCGTCGATGTCATTGGGATGGCTAATAAGGGGGCGAGTGGTTGCCCAAGCACAAAACTAGCCATCCTCGTGCTGTCGGCTAGGTACACGTTGGGGGACGTTCCCGTCCCCCGACTTGTCGTTGGGCCTGCGCGATGCGCGAATCGCCTAGCACACGAAGCCATGGCCGTTGCCGAGTGGATGTGCGTGGCCATGGTGTAACACCCCGATCCCTCTCGAGACCGGGAGTTCTATCAATCAATCTAATCACAATCCAATTCCAAACCCGGGCAAATTTTTTTTTTTATTTAGGGAAAGATGGATGGAGTCTCCCCTGTTTCTGGGCAAAATGTAAAACCTGCAATAACATATAAGTGGACCAGCACCGTGTCCAACCATACAAACACCTCAAGGCCATCCGAGCCTTGTTTCTCAACAATTAAACACAACAAGTATACATACATTTCCAAGTACCCAAACTAATCTAACTCGTTCTTTAAGCAATACAAACATGTATTACAGTTAAGCTATACTAACTAGATACATAAACTAGCTTATCATTCTACCTCAATTACCTAGTTAAATTTAAATTACATTCCTTTTTAACATTAAATACAAACAACACATGAAACATACATCTTTGCATCTTTGACAACTCAAGCCATATAGCACGCAAGACAACTCTTCAAGCACGAACTTTCACATAATCACAAACTTTCCAGCTAACATGGCATTTCCTGAAATGTGGTGGTAAGGAGTGAGTATATACGACACGTATACTCAGTGAGGGCGAGACAGATATCGAGGTGGAGAGAAAGAAAGCATTCAATATAAACGACAATACAATAAACAATCAAAGAAAGCATTAACACAACCATTCAAAGCTATACCACACTTTGAAGGTCACAGTTCACTCATACGAGCAATGTACCATTTCACGAGCGATACATCAATCTCGAGCTTGATGTTGACAACGATGACAATAAGCACGCAACCACCTTATAACTTCAGTTTGGAATACCCCGAAAGTATTCAATCAATTCTACGACCCAAATCTCCTTGGGAGGCAACCCAAGCGAGAATGGGAATAGGACACGGAGCTAGAGCAACCAACCCTGGCAACCCGAGGCTACCCAGAGAGGCCCATCACTCACGCGCCTGACACTATGCAATGCAATATGAGATACAAGCAATAAACGAGCGATAGCACAACAATACAGATTAGTGGCGATAAACGAGATATCAAGCATTTACAATCAATAATAGAAATCAATTAACTTTTCAAGCATAACTATCATTAATAGCAACAAGAACTCCAATTAAACAAGTAGCAGCAGTTCAAACACGAAAACGACAAAATCACTATTTAATCTCTAACTTCCAAAGGCAATTACGAGCAAACGAGCTACGGGATTAGAAAACCGATTTCACTACATTCACTTAGGCACTACAAGGCACGTTTCTATGTCACTAAACTTCATTTTCTCAACCGGAGCCTGAAAGTCCACCTATTGCGTTCGAACTATAGCTATGCCAACCGGTCATTCAATCAATGCCACAACAGCGCCAAAAGTGCTTCCATGCCCTTAATAGCAAAACCCCCAACTCAATTCGAGCACGGTCAACACTTGGTCAAATGGCCCCTTTCATTTCATTGTCTAATTTCTAATTTTAACAAAGGCCGGTCCATTTTTATTGCACATTTTATCTTCTATCACTAATGGCACATATCCAAATCAAGCAATCGCAATTCGGATCAAAATCCAAAATTCTAGGGTTTTACTATTCAAAATCACTATTTATTATTCTTCCCCAATTTCAAATACACAATTTCAATCGTAAAAATTGCTAAATAACTATCAAACAATGCTCTTCGAACTCAAAGGAAGCTATATCAAGCAATTACAGGCATTATAACACATTCTATATCAAATCTAAAAATTTAAAACAAAAATCAAATCCGAATTTAAATGCACAAAAGCGTGAAAACCCTCACAGAGATTGAAGACCAAGACTCGTAAGGACCCGAGCCACGACCCCCGAGCAATTCCACGCACGATTGTAGAAGAAAATACAAGAAAAAATTATTTTTTTCCTCCTTGGAGCATTCAGCCATGGGAAGGACTTATAGGGCATTTTGAAATTTTTTTTTTTGATCATTTTGTTGATTTTTTGGCTATTTAAAAGAATTGACAAAGCTCAAGGGAAAAATGGTCATTTTGCAAAGTCAAGCTTAAGTTAAAATTGGCCAAATAAGCTTATTTTGATGCCATTTAATCTAATTTAAGTTAAAACAATACAATTAGATGGAAAACAACTAAAACTAGCTAAATTAAACTAGAAACGCTATTCACGAAGTTCGGGAAATATTTCTCTAACTCTCATTTTCGAAATACTACGATCAAATGATCAATAAATGATCGCTAATAAAGTGATGAGCAATAATATAAAATTTTAATTTTTTTGAAAAGTAGAATAGTAGAATAGTTTAAAATTCAGTTCGGCTTGGAGTTACTTTTCTCATTTATTTGAAAAACGAGTGATTTTAATGCAAGACAATTAAAACCGATTATTAAAATAATCAAAACAATCAAAATAATCAATATTCATTTAAAAGTAATTAATTTAACTATTTCTTGAATATTTTAAAGAATTATGAAGTTAATGTTAAGATACAAATGAACAAATTAATATAAACACGTAATCGGATGCAATTAAATACTAACATTTAAGATGACACTTAATTAAATATAAGAAATTAAATCCAATTTCTATAAATAATAAAAATAGGTGATAATCTTTTAATTAATCAATATAAAGATTATTAAATGCTTCCAAAAGAAATATCAAAATAGTTCAAATTGGTTGATTTAACTAATTAAACATTTAATTAAATGCAGTTATATGTCATTAAATGCATGCCGGGTTTGGGTTATCACACAGGGTCTATTGTGGTGGCGATCCAAGCAGCACGTGGGCTTGGGTGGCTGTTGGGGGATGGCAGGGGCAAGCGTGATGGGTGAATCGCCTAGTACACGTGGCATTGGCTTTCGTTAAGCAACGACGCGAATGTTGCGATGAGACAATTGCTTATGCTTCAATGTCGTGGTGATCCAAGCACCATGCGGCCTTGAAGCCATTCCCCAGTTGGTTATGACAGGCTTGTGCAATGCGTGAATCTCCTAGCACATGACGCCATGGTCCTCGCTGAGTCGTAATGTGACGGAAATGGTCTAGTGTCGTAGTGATCCAAGCACCGCGTGGGTACGAAGGTAGTTTGCTTGTCCTGTTCCATGCATATAAGGGGACGGTGGGGGGCATGCCTGATGCGTAAATCGCCTAGCACATGTGGGATTCGCTTTCGTTAAGTAACGACGCGAGCGTTGCAATGAGACGATTGCTGATTCTTCAATGTAGTGGCAATCCAAGCACCATGCGGCCTTGAAGTCGTCACCCGAATGGTTCCAACAAGCTTGTGCGATGCGTGAATCGTCTAGCACACGATGCCATGGTCCTCGCTGAGTCGTAATGCGACGGACGTGGTCTAGTGTCGTGGTGATCCAAGCACTGCATAGGAAGGATGGTAGTTTGCTTGTCCCGTTCTGTGCATACAGGGGGACAGTGGGGGGCAAGCATGATGCTCGAATCGCATAGCACACGTGGCATTGGATTTCGTTAAGCAACGACGCGAGCATTGCGATGAGACGATTGCTAATACTTTAATGTTGTGGTGATCCAACAACCATGCGACCTTGAAGCCGTCCCCCGGTTGGTTCCAACAGGTCTGTGCGATGCGTGAATCGCCTAGCACACGACGCCATAGTTCTCGCTGAGTCGTAATGCGACGGACATGGTCTAGTATCGTGGTGTTCGCACCGCGTGGGCAAGAAGGTAGTTTTCTTGTCCCGTTCCGTGCAAACAGGGGGACGGTGGGGGGCATGCCTGATGCGCAAATCACCTAGCACACGTGGGATTGGCTTTCGTTAAGCAACGACGCGAGCATTGTGATGAGACGATTGCTAATGCTTCAATGTAGTGGCAATCCAAGTACCATGCGACCTTGAAGTCATCGCTGGGTTGGTTCAGACAGGCCTGTACGATGCGCGAATTGCCTAACACACGATGCCATAGTCCTCGCTAAGTCGTAATGTGACAGACGTGGTCTAGTGTCGTGGTGATCCAAGCACTGCGTGGGAAGGAAGGTAGTTTACTTGTCCCGTTCCGTCAATACAGGGAAACGGTGGGGGGCAAGCGTGATGCGCGAATCGCCTAGCACACGTGGCATTGGCTTTCATTAAGCAACGACGCGAGCGTTGCGATGAGATGAGTGTTGATGCTTCAATGTCGTGGTGATCCAAGCACCATGAGGCCTTGAAGCCGTCTCCCGGTTGGTTCCGACAGGCCTATGTGATGCGCGAATCGCCTAGCACACGACGCCATGGTCCTCGCTGAGTCGTAATGCGACGGACATGGTCTAGTGTCGTGGTGATCCAAGCACCACGTGGGCAGAAAGGTACTTTGCTTGTTCCGTTTCGTGCATACAAGGGGACTGTAAGGGGGCATGCCTGATGCGCGAATTGTCTAGCACATGTGGGATTGGCTTTCGTTAAGTAACGACGCGAGCGTTGCGATGAGATGATTGCTTATGCTTCAATGTAGTGGCAATCCAAGTACCATGCAACCTTGAAGTCGTCACCTGGTTGGTTCTAACAGGCCTGTGCGATGCGCGAATCGCCTAGCACACGATGCCATGGTCCTTACTGAGTCGTAATGCGACGGACGTGGTCTAGTGTCTTGGTGATCCAAGCACTGCGTGGGAAGGAAGGTAGTTTGCTTGTCCCGTTCTGCGCATACAGGGGGACGCTGGGGGGCAAGCATGATGCTCGAATCGCCTAGCACACGTAGCATTGGCTTTCGTTAAGCAACGGCGTGAGCGTTACGATGAGACGATTGCTGATGCTTCAACGATGTAGCGATCCAACAACCATGCGGCCTTGAAGCCGTCCCCCTGTTAGTTCTGACAGGTCTGTGCAATGCGCGAATCGCCTAGCACACGACACCATAGTCCTCATTGAGTCATAATGCGACGGACATGGTCTAGTATCGTGGTGATCCAAGCACTGCGTGGGCAGGTAGGTAGTTTGCTTGTCCCGTTCCATGTAACCTGGGGGACGGTGGGGGGCATGCCTAATGCGCAAATCGCCTAGCACACGTGGGATTGGCTATCGTTAAGCAACGACGCGAGCGTTGCGATGAGACGATTGATGATGCTTCAATGTAGTGGCAATCCAAGCACCATGCATCCTTGAAGTCGTCGCCCGATTGGTTCTGACAGGCCTGTGCGATGCGCGAATCGCCTAGCACAAGATGCCATAGTTCCCGCTGAGTCGTAATGTGACGGATGTGGTCAAGTGTCGTGGTGATCCAAGAACTGCGTGGGAAGGAATGTAGTTTGCTTGTCCCATTTCGTGCATACAGGGGGACGGTGGGGGGCAAGTGTGATGCGCGAATCGTCTAGCACACGTGGGATTGGCTTTCGTTAAGCAACGACACGAGCGTTGCGATGAGATGATTGCTGATACTTCAATGTCGTGGTGATCCAAGCACCATGCGGCCTTGAAGCCATCCCCCGGTTGGTTTCGACAGGCCTATGCAATGCGCGAACCGCCTAGCACACGACGCCATGGTCCTCGCTGAGTCGTAATGCGACGAACATGGCCTAGTGTCGTGGTGATCCAAGCACCACGCGGGCAGAAAGGTAGTTTGCTTGTCCCGTTCCGTGGATACAGGGGGACGGTGGGGAGCATGCCTGATGCCGAATAGTCTAGCACACGTGGGATTGGCTGTCGTTAAGTAACGACGCGAGCGTTGCGATGAGATGATTGCTGATGCTTCAATGTAGTGGCAATCCAAGCACCATACGGCCTTGAAGTCGTCACCCGGTTGGTTTTGACAGTCCTGTGCGATACGCGAATCGCCTAGCACACGATGCCATGGTCCTCGCTGAGTCGTAATACGACGGACGTGGTCTAGTGTCGTGGTGATCCAAGCACTGCGTGGGAAGGAAAGTAGTTTGCTTGTCCCGTTCTGTGGATACAAGGGGACGATGGGGGGCAAGCGTGATGCGCGAATCGCCTAGCACATGTGGCATTGGCTTTCATTAAGCAACGACGCGAGTGTTGCGATGAGACAATTGCTAATGCTTCAATGTTGTGGCAATCCAACAACCATGCGGCCTTGAAGCCGTCCCCCGGTTGATTTCGATAGGTCTGTGTGATGTGCAAATCGCCTAGCACACAATACCATGGTCCTCGCTGATTCGTAATGCGACGGACATAGTCTAGTGTCGTGGCAATCCAAGCACCGCGTGGGCAGGAAGGTAGTTTGCTTGTCCCGTTCCGTGCATACAAGGGGACGGTGGGGGGCATGCGTGATTCGCGAATCGCCTAGCACACATGGGATTGGCTTTCGTTAAGCAACGATGCGAGCATTGCAATGAGATGATTGCTGATGCTTCAATGTCGTAGCGATCCAAGCACCATGCAGCCTTGAAGCCGTCCCCCAGTTGGTACCGACAGGCCTGTGCGATGAGCGAATCTCCATAAACAAGATGCCATGGTCCTTGCTGATTCCTAATGCGACATACGTGGTCTAGTGTCATGGCGATCGAAGCACCGCGAGGGAAGTAAGGTAGTTTGATTATCCCGTTCTGTGCATACAGTGGGACGGTTGGGGACATGTATGATGCGCGAATCGCCTAGCACATGTGGCATTGGCTTTTGTTAAGCAACGATGCGAGCGTTGCGATGAGACGATTGCTGATGCTTCAATGTCGTGGCGATCCAAGCACTATGCGGCCTTGAAGCCGTCCCCCGGTTGGTTCGCACAGGCCTGTGCGATGCTCGAATCACCTAGCACACAACACCATGGTCCTCGTTGAGTGGTAATACAGCGGACTTGGTCTTGTGTCACGGAGATCCAAGCATGGCGTAGGCAGGAAGGTAGTTTGGTTGTCCCGTTCTGTGCATACTGGGGGACAGTAGGGGGCATGCGTGATGCGCGAATCGCCTTGCACATGTGGGATTGGCTTTCGTGAAGCAACAACGCGAGCATTGCGATGAGACGATTGCTGATGCTTCAATGTCGTGGCGATCCAAGCACCATGTGGCCTTGAAGCCGTCGCCCAGTTGGTTCTGACAGGCCTGTGTGATGCGCGAATCACCTAGTACACGATGCCACGGTTCTCGCTGAGTCGTAATGCCATAGACGTGGTCTAGTGTCGTGGCGACCCAAGCACCGCGTAGGAAGGAAGATAGTTTACTTATCCTATTCTGTGCATACAGGGGGACGGTGGGGGGCAAGCGTGATGCACGAAACGCCTAGCACACATGGCATTGGCTTTCGTTAAGCAACAATGCGAGCGTTGCGATGAGACGATTGCTGATGCTTCAATGTCGTGGCGATCCAAGCACCATGCAGCCTTGAAGCTGTCCACCAGTTGGTTACGACAGGCCTGTACGATACGTGAATCACCTAGCACATGATGCCATGGTCGTCGCTGACTTGCAATACGACGGATATGGTCTAGTGTCGTGGTGATCCAAGCACTGCGTGGGCAGGAAGGTAGTTTGCTTGTCCTGTTCCGTGCATGCAAGGGGACGGCGGGGGGCATGCGTAATACACGAATCGCTTAGCACACGTGGGATTGGCTTTTGTTAAGCAACGACGCGAGCGTTGCGATGAGATGATTGCTTATGCTCTAATGTCATGGCGATCCAAGCACCATGCGGCCTTCCGATACCCTATACGATGTGCGAATCACCTAGCAGACGATGCCATTGTCCTCGCTGAGTCGTATTACGACGGACATGGTCTAGTGTCGTGGTGATCCAAGCACCGCGTGGGCAGTAAGGTAGTTTGCTTGTCTCTTTCCGTGCATACAAGGGGACATTAGGGGGAATGCGTGTTGCGCGAATCACCTAGCACATGTGGGATTGGCTTTCATTAAGTAACGACGCGAGCGTTGCGATGAGACGATTGCTGATGCTTCAATGTCGTGGCGATCCAAGCACCATGCGGCCTTGAAGCCATCGCCCGGTTGGTTCCGACAGACCTGTACGATGCGCGAATAGCCTAGCACACGATGCCATGGTCCTCGCTGAGTCATAATGCAACGGATGTGGCCTAGTGTCGTGGCGATCCAAGCACCACGTGGGAAGAAAGGTAGTTTCCTTGTCCCGTTCCGTGCATGCAGGGGGACGGTGGAGGGCAAGCGTGATGCGCGAATCGCCTAGCACACATGGCATTGGCTTTCGTTAAGCAACGACGCGAGTGTTGCAATGAGACGATTGCTTATGCTTCAATGTCGTGGTGATCCAAGCACCATGCGGCCTTGAAGCCGTCCCCCGGTTGGTTCCAACAGGGCTGTACGATGCACGAATCGCCTGCCACACGACACCATGGTCCTCGCTGAGTTGTAATGCGACAGACATGGTCCAGTGTCGTGGCGATCCAAGCACCGCGTGGGCAGGAAGGTAGTTCACTTGTCTCGTTCTGTGCATATAGGGGACGGTGGGGGGCATGCGTGATGCGCGAATTGCGTAGCACATGTGGGATTGGCTTTCGTTAAGCAACGACGCGAGCGTTACGATGAGACAATTGCTTATGCTTCAACATCATGGCGATCCAAGCAACATGCGGTCTTGAAGCCGTCCCTCGGTTCATTCTTGCAGGCCTGTATGATGCTCGAATTGCCTAGCACACATCGCCATGGTCCACGCTAAGTCGTAATGCGACGGACATGGTCTAGTGTCATGGCGATCAAAGCACCGCGTGGGTAGGAAGGTAGTTTGCTTGTCCCGTTTCAAGCATACAAGGGGACGGTTAGGGGCATGCGTGATGCAATTGCCTAGCACAAGTGGGATTGGCTTTCGTTAAGCAACGACGCGAGCATTGCGATGAGACAATTGATGATGCTTCAATGCCGTGGCGATCCAATCACCATCCGGCCTTGAAGCCATCCCCTGGTTGGTTCCGATAGGCCTGTACGATGCGCGAATTTCCTATCATACGATGCCATGGTCCTCGCTGAGTCGTAATGCGACGGACGTAGTCTATTGTCGTGGCGATCCAAGCACTGCATGGGAAGGAAGGTAGTTTGCTTGTCCCGTTCCGTGCATACAGAGGGACGGTGAGGGGCAAGCGTGATGCGCGAATCGCCTAACACATATGGCATTGGCTTTCGTTAAGTAATGACACGAGCGTTGCGATGAGACGATTGCTAATGCTTCAATTTCGTGGCGATCCAAGCACCTTGCAGCCTTGAAGATATCCCCCGGTTGGTTCCGATGGGCCTATGTGATGCGCGAATCACCTAGCACACAACGCCATGGTCCTAGCTGAGTCGTAATGCGATGGGCATGGTCTAGTATCGTGGTGATCCAAGCACCGCGTGGGCAAGAAGTTAGTTTGCTTGTCCCGTACCATGCATACGGGTGCATACAGGGGGACGGTGGGGGACATGTGTGATGTGCGAATCGCCTAGCACATGTGACATTAGCTTTTGTTAAGCAACGATGCGAGCGTTGTGATGAGACGATTGCTGATCCTTTAATGTCAAGGCGATCCAAGCACCGTGCGGCCTTGAACATGTCCCCCAGTTGTTTCTGACGGGCTTGTGTGATGCGCGAATCACCTAGCACACGACGCCATGGTCCTCGCTGATTCATAATGCGACAGACGTGGTCTAGTGTCGTGGTGATCCAAGCACTGTGTGGGAAGGAAGGTAGTTTGATTGTCCCTTTTCGTGCATACAGGGGGATAGTGGGGGGCATGCATGATGCTCGTATCGCCTAGCACACGTGGGATTTTCTTAAGCAACGACGCGAGCGTTGTGATGAGATGATTGCTAATGCTTCAATGTTGTGGCGATCCAAGCACCATGCGGCCTAGAAGCCGTCGCCGGTTGGTTCCGACAGGCATGTGCGATGCACGAATCGCCTAGCACACTATGCCATGGTCCTCGGTGAGTCATAATGCAACGGACGTGGTCTAGTGTCATGCCGATCAAAGTACCACGTGGGAAGGAAGGTAGTTTACTTGTCCCGTTTCGTGCATAAAAGGGGACCGTGGGGGGCAAACGTGATGCGCGAATCGCCTAGCACACGTGGCATTGGCTTTCATTAAGCAACGACCCGTGCATTATGATGAGATGATTGCTGATGCTTCAATGTCGCGGCGATCCAAGCACCATGCGGCCTTGAAGCCGTCCCCAGTTGGTTCCGACAGGCCTATACGATGCACGAATTGCCTAGCACATGATGCCATGGTCCTCCCTGAGTCGTAATGCGACGGACATGGTGTGGTGTCATGGTGATCCAAGTACCGCGTGGGCAGGAAGGTAGTTTGCTTGTCATGTTCTGTGCATATAGGGGGACGGTGGGGGGTATGCTTGATGCGCGAATTGCCAAGCACACATGGGATTGGCTTTCGTTAATCAACAACGCAGGCATTGCGATGAGACGATTGCTTATGCTTCAACGACGTGGCGATCCAAGCACCATGCGGCCTTGAAACCGCCCCCCTGTTCATTTTGACAGGCCTGTACGATGCGCAAATCGCCTAGCACACGACGCCATGGTCCTCGCTAAGTCGTAATGTGACGGACAAGGTCTAGTGTTGTGGCAATCCAAGTACTATGTGGGCAGGAAGGTAGGTTACTTGTCCCGTTCCGTGTATACAAGGGGACGGTGGGGGGCAAGCGTGATGCACGAATTACCTAGCACACGTGGCACTGGCTTTCGTTAAGCAACGACGCTAGCGTTGTGATGAGACGATTGCTGATGCTTCAATGTCGTGGTGATCCAAGCACCATGCAGCCTTGAACCCGTCCCACAGTTGGTTCCAATTGGCCTGTACGATGCGCGAATCGCCTAGCACATGATGCCATAGTCCTTGTTGAGTCGTAATACGATGGACATGGTCTAGAGTCGTGGCGATCCAACCTCTGCATGGGCAGGAAGGTAGTTTGCTTGTCCAGTTCCGTGCATATAGGGGGACGGTGGGGGGCATGCGTGATGCGCGAATTACCTAGCACACGTGGGGTTGGATTTCGTTAAGCAACGACACGAGCGTTGCAATGAAACGATTGCTTATGCTTCAACGTCGTGGCGATCCAAGCACCATGCAGCCTTGAAGTCGTCCTCCGGTTCGTTCTGACAGGCCTGTACGATGCGCTAATCACCTAGCACCCGACGCCATGGTATTCGCTGAGTCATAATACGACGGACATGGTCTAGTGTCGTGGCGATCCAAGCACCGCGTGGGCAATAAGGTAGTTTGCTTGTCCCGTTCTGTGCATATAGGGGGACGGTGGTGGCCAAGCATGATGCGCAAATCGCCTAGTACACGTGGCACTGGATTTCGTTAAGCAACGACGTGAGTATTGCAATGAGATGATTGTTAATGCTTCAATGTCATGGCGATCCAAGCACCATGTGGCCTTGAAGCCGTCCCCCAGTTGGTTCCGACAGGCCTGTACGATACGCGAATCGCCTAGCACACGACACCATGGTCCTCACTGAGTCGTAATGCGATGGACATGGTCTAGTGTCGTGGCGATCCAACCACCGCATGGGCAGGAATGTAGTTTACTTGTCCCGTTCCATGCATATAGGGGACGGTGGTGGGGCATGCGTGATGCGCGAATTACCTACCACACGTGGGATTGGCATTCGTTAAGCAACAACGCGAGTGTTGCAATGAGACAATTGTTTATGCTTTAACGTCGTGGCAATCCAAACACCATACGGCCTCGAAGCCGTCCCCCGGTTCGTTCCGACAGGCCTGTACGATGCACGAATTGCCTAGCACATGACGCCATGGTCCTCGCTGAGTCGTAATACGACGGACATGGTCTAGTGTCGTGGCGATCCAAGCACTGCGTGGGCAGGAAGGTAGTTTGCTTGTCCCGTTCTGTGCATACCAGGGGATGGTGGAGGGCATGCGTGATGCGTGAATTGCCTAGCACAGGTAGGATTGGCTTTTGTTAAGCAACGACGCGAGCGGTGCGATGAGACAATTGCTGATGCTTCAATGTCGTGGTGATCCAAGCACCATGCGGCCTTGAAGCCATCCACCACTTGGTTCTGACAGACCTGTCGGATGCGTGAATCACCTAGCACATGATGCCTTGGTCCTTGCTGAGTCATAATGCGATGGACATGGTTTAGTGTCGTGGCAATCCAAGCACCGCGTGGGCAGGAATGTGGTTTGTTTTTCCCGTTCTGTGCATACAAGGGAACGCTGGGGGGCAAGTGTGATGCGCATATTGCCTAGCACCAGTGGGATTGGCTTTCGTTAAGCAACGATGTGAGCGTTGCGCTAAGACAATTGCTGATGCTTCAATGTTGTGGCAATCCAAGCACCATGCGGCCTTGAAGCCGTCCCCCGATTGGTTTCGACAGGCTGTGCGATGCACGAATCGCCTAGCGCACAATGCCATGGTCCTCGCTGAGTCGTAATGTGACAGACGTGCTCTAGTGTCGTGGCGATCCAAGTACCGCGTGGGCAAGAAATTAGTTTGCTTGTCCCGTTCCATGCATACGGGTGCATACAGGAGGACGATGGGGGGCATGAGTTATGCGTGAATCGCCTAGCACATGTGGCATTGGGTTTCGTTAAATAACGACGCGAGCGTTTTGATGAGATGATTGTTGATGCTTCAATGTCTTGGTGATCCAAGCACCGTGCGGCCTTGAAGCTGTCCCCCGGTTGTTTCCGACAGTCCTGTACGATACGCTAATCGCCTAGCACACGTTGCCATGGTCCTCGCTGAGTCATAATGCGACGAATGTGGTCTAATGTCGTGGAAATCCAAGCACCGCGTGGGCAGAAAAGTAGTTTGCTTGGGGCCATGCGCGATGCACGAATCGCCTAGCACATGTGGCAATGGCTTTCGTTAAGCAATGATACGAGTGTTGCGATGAGACGATTGCTAATCCTTCAATGTCGTGGGGATCCAAGCAATGTGCTGCATAGAAGTCGTCCCCTCGTGTTCCCAGTAGCCTACGCGATGCACGAATCGCCTAGTAAATGATGCCATGGTCCCCGCTGAGTTGTAATGCTACGGACGTGGTCTTGTGTCATGGCGATCCAAGCACCACGTGCGCAGAAAAGTAGTTTGCTTGGCCCGGTCCGTGCATACGGGTACATAAAGGGGGACGGTGGGGGGCATGCGTGATGCGCGAATTGCCTAGCACATGTGGCATTGGCTTTCGTTAAGCAACAATGCGAGCGTTGCGATGAGACAATTGCTTATGCTTCAATCTCGTGGCGATCCATGCCGCCTTGAAGCCGTCCCCCGGTTGGTTCCGACAGGCTTGTATGATGCGCGAATCACCTAGCATACGACGCTATTGTCCTTGTTGAGTTGTAATACGACGAACATGATCTAGTGTCGTGGTGATCCAAGCACCGCGTGGGAAGGAAGGTAGTTTGCTTGTCCCGTTACGTGCATATAGGGGGAAAGTGCGGGGCATGCGTGATGCGCGAATCGCCTACCACATGTGGCTTTGGCTTTCGTTAAGCAACGACGCGGGCGTTGCGATGAGAAGATTGCTGATGCTTCAATGTCGTAGTGATCAAAGCACCATGCGGCCTTGAAACCCTTCCCCAGTTGGATCGGAAGGGCCTGTTCGTTACGTGATTTTCCTACACACAACGCCATGGTCCTCGCTGAGTCATAATGCGACGGACATGGTCTAGTGTCGTGGTGATCCAAGCACCGCGTGGGAAGGAAGACAGTTTGCTTGTCCCATTCTGTGCATACAGGGGGATGGTGGGGGGCATGCATGGTGTGTGAATCGCCTAACACACGTGGGATTGGATTTTGTTAAGTAACAACGCGAGCATTGCGATGAGACGATTGCTGATGCTTCAATGTTGTGGCGATCCAAGCACCATGTGGCCTTGAAGACGTCGCCCGGTTGGTTTCGACAAGCCTGTGGGATGCGCGAATCGCCTAGCACACGATACCATGGTCCTCGCTGAGTCATAATGCGACGGACGTGGTCTAGTGTTGTGGCGATCCAAGCACCACATAGGAAGAAAGGTAGTTTGCTTGTCCCGTTCCGTGCATACAGGGGGACGGTGGTGGGCAAGCGTGATGTGCGAATCGCCTAGCACACGTGGTACTAGCTTTCGTTAAGCAACGACGCGAGCGTTGCCATGAGACAATTGCTGATGCTTCAATATCGTGGCGATCCAAGCACCATACGGTCTTGAAGCCGTCCCTCAGTTGGTTCAAACAGGCTTGTACGATGCGCGAATCGCCTAGCATACGACGCCATGGTCTTCGCTGAGTCGTAATGCGATGGACATGGTCTAGTGTCGTGGCGATCCAACCACCGCATAGGCAGGAATGTAGTTTGCTTGTCCCGTTCTGTGCATATAGGGGGACGGTGGGGGGCATGCGTGATGCGCGAATTACCTAGCACACGTGGGATTGGCTTTCGTTAAGCAACGACGTGAACGTTACAATGAGACGATTGCTTATGCTTCAATGTCGTGGCGATCCAAGTACCATGCAGCCTTGAAGCTGTCCCCGGGTTCGTTCTGACAAGCCTGTATGATGCGCAAATCGCCTAACACAGGACGCCATGGTCCTCGCTAAGTCGTAATACGAAAGACAGGGTCTAGTGTGATGGCGATCCAAGCACCCCGTGGCCAGGAAGGTAGTTTGCTTGTCCCGTTCTATGCATACAGGGGGACGGTAGGGGGCATGCGTGATACGCGAATTGCCTATTACACGTGGGATTGGCTTTCGTTAAGCAACAGCGCGAGCATTGCGATGACACAATTGCTGATGCTTCAATGTCGTGGCAATCCAAGCACCATGCGGCCTTGAAGCCGTCTCCCGGTTGGTTCCGATAGGCCAGTGAGATGCGCGAATCGCCTAGCACATGATGCCATGGTCCTCGCTGAGTCGTAATGCGATGGACGTGGTTTAGTGTCGTGGCAATCTAAGCAACACGTGGGAAGGAAGGTAGTTTTCTTGTCCCATTTTGTGCATACAGGGGGACGGTGGGGGGCAAGCGTAATGCACGAATCGCCTAGCACATGTGGCATTGGCTTTCGTTAAGCAACGATGCGAGTGTTGCAATAAAACGATTGCTGATCCTTCAACATCGTGGCGATCCAAGCACCATGCGGCCTTGAAGCTGTCCCCCGGTTGGTTCCGACAGGCCTTGGCAATGCGTGAATCGCCTAGCACACGACACCATAGTCCTCGCTGAGTCGTAATGCGACGGATGTGGTCTAGTGTCGTGGTGATCCAAGCACCGCGTGGGAAGGAAGGTAGTTTGCTTGTCCCGTTTTGTGCATACAGGGGGACGGTGAGGGGCAAGCGTGATGCGCGAATTGCCTAGCACATGTGGCATTGGCTTCCGTTAAGCAACGGCGCGAGTGTTGCGATGAGATAAATGCTGATACTTCAATGTCGTGGTGATCCAAACACCATGCGGCCTTGAAGCCGTCCCCTGGTAAGTTCCAATAGGTCTGTGTGATACGCGAATCGCCTAGCATATGACGCCATGGTCCTCGCTGAGTCATAATGCGACGGACATGGTCTAGTGTCGTGTTGATCCAAGCACCGCGTGGGCTGGAAGGTTGTTTGCTTGTCCCGTACCGTGCATACAGGGGGACGGTGGAGGGCATTCGTGATGCGCAAATCGCCTAGCACACGTGGGATTGGCTTTCGTTAAGCAACGATGCGAGCATTGCGATGAGACGATTGCTGATGCTTCAATGTCAAGGCGATCCAAGCACCATACGGCCTTGAAGCCGTCTCGCGGTTGGTTCCAAAAGGCCTATGCGATGCGCGAATTGCCTTGAACACGATGCCATAGTCCTCGTTGAGTCGTAATGCGATAGACATGGTCTAGTGTCGTGGCGATCG
Source organism: Ehretia macrophylla (assembly GCA_037974665.1). Taxonomy (NCBI): domain Eukaryota; kingdom Viridiplantae; phylum Streptophyta; class Magnoliopsida; order Boraginales; family Ehretiaceae; genus Ehretia; species Ehretia macrophylla. Next base: position 21,123,427 of record CM075765.1, read on the forward strand.
AAGCACCGCGTGGGAAGGAAGGTAGTTTGCTTGTCCCATTCTGTGCATACAGGGGAACGGTGGGGGGCATGCGAAATGCGCGAATCGCCTAGCACATGTGGGATTGGCTTTCGTTAAGAAACGAAGCGAGCGTTGCGATGAGACGATTGTTGATGCTTCAATGTCGTTGCAATCCAAGCACCATGCGGCCTTGAAGCCGTCCCCTGGTTGGTTCCGACAAGCCTGTATGATGCGCGAATCAACTAGCACACGATGCCATGGTCCTCACTGAGTTGTAATGCGATAGACATGGTCTAGTGTCGTGTCGATCCAACCACTACGTGGGCAGATAAGTAGTTTGCTTGTCCCGTTCCATGCATATAGGGGGACGGTGGAGGGCATGCGTGATGCGCAAATTACCTAGCACACGTGGTATTGGCTTTCGTTAAGCAACGACGCGAGCGTTGCAATGAGACGATACGCTTATGCTTTAACGTTGTAGTGATCCAAGCACCATGCAGCCTTGAAGTCGTCCCTCGGTTCATTCCGACAGACCAATACGATGTGCGAATCGCCTAGCACACGACACCATGGTCCTCGTTGAGTCGTAATGCGACGTACATGGTCTAGTATCATGGCGATCCAAGCAACGCGTGGGTAGGATGGTAGTTTGCTTGTCCAGTTTTGTGCATACAGGGGGACGGTAGAGGGCATGCGTGATGCGCGAATTGCCTAGCACACGTGGGATTGGCTTTCGTTAAGCAACGGGACGAGCATTGCGATGAGTCAATTGCTGATGCTTCAATGTCGTGGTGATCTAAGCACCATGCGGCTTTGAAGCCGTCTCCCGGTTGGTTCTTACGGGCCAGTACGATGCGCGAATCGCCTAGCATACGATGCCATGGTCCTCGCTGAGTCGTAATGCGACTGACGTGGTCTAGTGTCGTGGCGATCCAAGCACCGTGTAGGAAGGAATGTAGTTTGCTTGTCCCGTTCTGTGCATACAGGGGGACAGTGGGGGGCAAGCGTGATGCACGAATCGCCTAGCACATGTGGCATTGGCTTTCGTTAAGCAACGACGCAAGCATTGCGATGAGACGATTGCTGATGCTTCAACATCGTGGCGATCCAAGCACCATGCGACCTTGAAGCCGTCCCCCGGTTGGTTCCGACAGGCTTATGCGATGCGCGAATCGCCTAGCACACGGCGCCATGGTCCTCACTGAGTCGTAATGCGATGGACGTGGTCGAGTGTCGTGGTGATCCAAGCACTGCGTGGGAAGGAATGTAGTTTGCTTGTCCCGTTCTGTGCATACAGGGGGACGGTGGGGGGCAAGCGTGATGCGCGAATTGCCTAGCACACGTGGCATTGGCTTTCGTTAAACAACGACACGAGCGTTGCGATGAGATGATTGCTGATGCTTCAATGTCGTGGTGATCCAAGCACCATGCGGCCTTGAAGCCGTCATCTGGTTGGTTCCGACAGGCCTGTGCGATGCGCGAATCGCCTAGCACACGACGCCATGGTCCTCGCTGAGTCGTAATGCGACGGACATAGTCTAGTGTCGTGGAGATCCAAGCTCCGCGTAGGCAGGAAGGTAGTTTTCTTGTCCCGTTCCGTGCATACAGGGGGACGGTGAGGGGCATACGTGATGCGCAAATCACCTAGCACATGGGGGATTGGCTTTCGTTAAGCAACGACGCGATTGCTGCGATGAGACGATTGCTGATGCTTCAAAGTCATGGCGATCCAAGCACTATACGGCCTTAAAGCCGTCGCCCGGTTGGTTTCCACAGGACTGTGCGATGCATGAATCAACTAGCACACGATGCCATGGTCCTCGCTGAGTCATAATGCGACGGACGTGGTCTTGTGTCGTGGCGATCCAAGCACCACGTGGGAAAGAAGGTAGTTTGCTTGTCCCGTTCCGTGCATACAAGGGGACGGTGGGGGGCAAGCGTGATGCGCGAATCACCTAGCACACGTGGCATTGGCTTTCGTTAAGCAATGACGCGAGCGTTGCTATGAGACGATTGTTGATGCTTCAATGTTGTGGCGATCCAAGCACCATGCGGCCTTGAAACTATCGCCCGGTTGGTTCTGACAGGCATATGCGATGTGCGAATTGCCTATCACACGATGCCGTGGTCCTCGCTAAGTCATAATGCGACGAACATGGTCTAGTGTCGTGGCGATCCAAGCACCACTTGGGAAGGAAGGTAGTTTTCTTGTCCCGTTCCGTGCATACAGGGGGACGGTGGGGGGCAAGTGTGATGTGCGAATCGCCTAGCACACTTGGCATTGGCTTTCGTTAAACAACGACGCGAGTGTTGCGATGAGACGATTGCAGATGCTTCAATGTCGTGGTGATCCAAGCACCATGCGACCTTGAAGCCGTGCCCTAGTTGGTTTCGACAGGCCTGTACGATGCGTGAATCAACTAGCACACGACGCCATGGTCCTCGCTGAGTCGTAATGCGACGGATGTGGTATAGTGTCGTGGTGATCCAAGCACTGTGTGGGAAGGAAGGTAGTTTGCTTGTCCCATTCTGTGCATACAGGGGGGATGGTAGGGGGCAAGCGTGATGCACGAATCGCCTAACACACGTGGCATTGGCTTTCGTTAAGCAACGACGCGAGCGTAGCGATGAGATGATTGCTGGTGCTTCAATGTTTTGGTTATCCAAGCACCATGCAGCCTTGAAGCCGTCCCCCGATTGGTTCCGACAGGCCTGTACGATTCGCCAATCACCTAGTACACGACGCAATGGTCCTTGCTGAGTCATAATGCGACGGACATGGTCTAGTGTTGTGGTGATCCAAGCACCGCGTAGGCAGGAAGATAGGTTGCTTGTCCCGTTCCGTGCACGCAGGGGGATGGTGGGGGGCATGCTTGATGCGCGAATCACCTAGTACACGTGTGATTGGCTTTCGTTAAGCAACGCCGCGAGCGTTGCGATGAGATGATTGCTGATGCTTCAATGTCGTGGCAATCCAAGCACCATGTGGCCTTGAAGTCGTTGCCCTGTTGGTTCCGACAGGCCTGTGCGATGCGCGAATCGCCTAGCACACGATGCCATGGTTCTCGCGGAGTCGTAATACGACGGACAAGGTCTATTGTCGTGGTGATCCAAGCACAGCGTGGGAAGGAAGGTACTTTGCTTGTCCCGTTCTGTACATACAGGAGGACGGTGGGGGGCAAGCGTGATGCGCGAATTGCCTAGCACATGGCATTGGCTTTTATTAAGCAACGACGCGAGCGTTGTAATGAGACTATTGCTGATGCTGAAATGTCGTGGCGATCCAACCACCATGCGGCCTTGAAACCATCCCTCTGTTGGTTCTCACGGGCCTATGCGATGCGCGAATCGCCTAGCACGACGCCATGGTCCTCGTTGAGTTGTAATGCGACGGACATAGTCTAGGTTTGTGGCGATCCAAGCACCACGTGGGAAGGAAGGTAGTTTGCTTGTCCCGTTCCGTGCATACAGGGAAACGGTGGGGGGCAAGCGTGATGCGCGAATCGCCTAGCACACTTGGTGTTGGCTTTCGCTAAACAACGACACGAGTGTTGTGATGAAATGATTGCTGATGCTTCAATGTCGTTGCGATCCAAGCACCATGCGGCCTTGAAGCTGTGCCCGGTTGGTTTCGACAGGCCTATATGATGCGTGAATCACCTAGCACACAACGCCATGGTCCTCGCTAAGTCGTAATGCGACGGACGTGGTATAGTGTCGTGGTGATCCAAGCACTGTGTGGGAAGGAAGGTAGTTTGCTTGTCTCATTCTGTGCATACAGGGGGAATGGTGGGGGGCAAGCGTGATGCGCGAATCGCCTAACACACATGGCATTGGCTTTCGTTAAGCAACGACGTGAGCGTTGCGATGAGATGATTGCTAGTGCTTCAATGTCGTGGTTATCCAAGCACCATGCGGCCTAGAAGCCGTCCCCCGGTGGTTCCGACAGGCCTGTGTGATGCGAAAATCGCCTAGCACACGATGCAATGGTCCTCGCTGAGTCATAATGCGACAGACATGGTCTAGTGTCATGGTGATCCAAGCATCGCGTAGGCAGGAAGGTAGTTTGCTTGTCCCGTTCCGTGCATGCAGGGGGACAGTAGGGGGCATGCCTGATGCGCGAATCACATAGTACACGTGGGATTGGCTTTCGTTAAGCAACGCCGCGAGTGTTGTAATGAGACGATTGCTGATGCTTCAATGTCATGGCAATCCAAGCACCATGCAGCCTTGAAATCGTCGCCCTGTTGGTTCCGACAGGCCTGTGCGATGCGCGAATCGCCTAGCACACGATGCCATGGTTCTCGTTGAGTCGTAATACGACGGACGAGGTCTATTGTCGTGGTGATCCAAGCACAGCGTGGGAAGGAAGGTAGTTTGCTTGTCCCGTTCTGTACATACAGGGGGACGGTGGGGGCAAGCGTGATGCGCGAATTGCCTAGCACATGGCATTGGCTTTTATTAAGCAACAATGCGAGCATTGTAATGAGACGATTGCTGATGCTGCAATGTCGTGGCGATCCAACCACCATGCGGCCTTGAAGCCATCCCCTTGTTGGTCCGCACGGGCTTGTACGATGAGCGAATCGCCTAGCACACGACGCCATGGTCCTCGCTGAGTTGTAATGCGACGGACATAGTCTAGTGTTGTGGCGATCTAAGCACCGCGTGGGCAAGAAGGTAGTTTGCTTGTCCCGTTCCTTGCATACAGGGGGACAGGGGGAAGCATGCGTGATGCGCTAATCGCCTAGCATACATGGGATTGTCCTTCGTTAGGCAACGATGCGAGCGTTGCGATGAGACGATTACTGATGCTTCAATGTCATGGCGATCCACGCATCATGCAGCCTTGAAGCCATCCCCCGGTTGATTCTATAGGCCTGTACGATATGCAAATCGCCTTGAACACGAAGCCATGGTCCTCGCTGAGTCGTAATGCGACGGATGTGGTCTAGTGTCATGGAGATCGAAGCATAACGTGCAAAGAAAAGAAGTTTTCTTGTCCCGTTCTGTGCATACAGGGGGACGGTTGAGGGCATGCATGATACGCGAATCGCCTAGCATATGGCATTGGCTTTTATTAAGCAACGACACAAGCGTTGCAATGAGATAATTGCTGAAGCTTCAATGTCAAGGCAATCCAACCACCATGCGGCCTTGAAGCCGTCCCCCTGTTGGTTCACACGGGCCTGTACAATGAGCAAATCGCCTAGCACACGACGCCAAGGTCCTCGCTGAGTCGTAATGCGACGGACATAGTCTAGTGTCGTGGCAATCCAAGCGCCGCGTGGGCAGGAATGTAGTTTTCTTGTCCCGTTCCACACATACAGGGGGACGGTGGGGGGCATGTGTGATGCGTGAATCGCTTAGCACACGTGGGATTTGGTTTAGTTAAGCAACGATGCGAGCGTTGCGATGAGCGATTGCTGATGCTTCAATGTCGTGGTGATCCAAGCACCAAGCGGCCTTGAAGCCGTCCCCCGGTTGGTTCCGACGGGCCTGTGCGATCCCCGAATCGCCTTGACCATCATGCCATGGTCCTCGTTGTGTCATAATGCGATGGACGTGGTCTAGTGTCGTGGCGATCGAAGCACCACGTGGGAAGGAAGGTAGTTTGCTTGTCTCGTTCTGTGTATACAGGGGGACGGTAGGGGGCATGCATGATGCGCGAATCGCCTAGCACATGTGGAATTGGCTTTTGTTAAGGAACGATGCGAGCGTTGCGATGAGATGATTGTTGATGCTTCAATGTCGTGGCAATCCAAGCACTATGCGGCCTTGAAACCATCCCCTGATTCGTTCCGACAGGCCAGTACGATGCGCGAATTGCCTAGCACACGACGCCATGGTCCTCGCTGAGTCGTAATGCGATGGACATGGTCTAGTATTGTGGCGATCCAAGCACCGCGTGGGTAGGAAGGTAGTTTGCTTGTCCCGTTCGATGCATACAGGGGGACGGTGGGGGGCATGCGTGATGCGCGAATTGCCTAGTACTCGTGGGATTGGCTTTCGTTAAGCAACGGCGCGAGCGTTATGATGAGACAATTACGGATGCTTCAATGTCATGGCTATCCAAGTACCATGCGGCCTTGAAGTCGTCCCCCAGTTGGTTCCGACAGGCCTGTGCGATACGCGAGTCACCTAGCACACGATGCCATGGTCCTCGCTGAGTCATAATACGACGAACGTGGTCTAGTGTTATGGTAATCCAAGTACCCCGAGGACAGGAAGTTAGTTTGCTTGTCCCGTTCCATGCATACGGGTGCATACAGGGGGACGGTAAGGGGCATGCGTGATGCGCGAATCGCCTAGCACATGTAGCATTGGCTTTTGTTAAGGAACGACGCGAGCGTTGCGATGAGACGATTGCCGATGCTTCAATGTCGTGGCAATCCAAGCACCATACGGCCTTGAAGCCGTCCCCCGGTTCGTTCTAACAGGCATGTACGATGCACGAATTGCCTAGCACACGACGCCATGGTCCTCACTGAGTCGTAATGCGATGGACATGGCCTAGTGTCGTGGCGATCCAAGCACCACGTGGGTAGGAAGATAATTTGTTTGTCCTGTTCCGTGCAAACAAAGCGACGGTGGGGGGCATGCGTGATGCGCGAATTGCCTAGCACACGTGAGATTGGCTTTCGTTAAGCAACAACGCGAGCGTTGCGATGAGATGATTGCTGATGTTTCAATGTCGTGGCAATCCAAGCACCATGCGGCCTTGAAGTCCTCCCCCGATTCATTCCGACAGGCCTATACGATGCGCGAATTGCCTAGCACATGATGCCATGGTCCTCGCTGAGTCGTAGTACGATGGACATGGTCTAGTGTCGTCGCAATCCAAGCACCGCGTGGGAAGGAAGGTAGTTTACTTGTCCCGTTCCGTGCATATAAGGGGACAGGGGGGGCAAGCGTGATACGCGAATCACCTAGCACATGTGGCATTGGCTTTCGTTAAGCAACGACGTGAGCGTTACGATGAGACGATTTCTTATGCTTCAACGTCATGGCGATCCAAGCACCATGCAGCCTTAAAGCCGTCCCCCGGTTGGTTCTGACAAGCCTGTGCGATGCGCGAATCCCCTAGCACACGACGCCATGGTCCTCGCTGAGTCGTAATGCGACGGACGTGGTCTAGTATCGTGGTGATCCAAGCACTGCGAGGACAGAAAGTTAGTTTGCTTGTCCCGTTCCATGCATATAGGTGCATATAGGGGGACGGTAGGGGGCATGCATGATGTGCGAATCGCTCAGCACATGTGGCATTTGCTTTTGTTAAGCAACGACGCGAGCGTTGTGATGAGACGATTGCTGATGCTTCAATGTCGTGGCGATCCAAGCACCGTGCGGCCTTGAAGCTGTCCCCCGGTTGTTTCTGACGGGCCTGTACGATACGCAAATCGCCTAGCACACGACGCCATGGTCCTCGCTGAGACGTAATGTGATGGACGTGGTCTAGTGTCGTGGCGATCCAAGCACCGCATGGGCAGAAAAAAAGTTTGCTAGTTCCGTTCCGTACATACGGGGGCATAAAGGGGGACGGTGCGGGGCATTCATGATGCGCGAATCGCCTAGTGGATGTGGTATTGGCTTTCGTTAAGCAACGACGTGAGCGTTGCGATGAGACGATTGCTGATGCTTCAATGTTGTGGTGATCCAAGCACCGTGCTACCTCGAAGTCATCCCCCGGTGTGTTCCCACTGGCCTGTGCGATGCGCGAATCGCCTAGCACACAACGTCATAGTCCTCGCTGAGTCATACTCTGACTGACGTGGTCTAGTGTCATGGCGATCCAAGTAGTGCGTGGGCAGGAAGGTAGTTTGCTTGTCCCGTTCTGTGCATACGGGTACATAAAGGGCGATGTTATGGGGCATACGTCATGCATGAATTGCCTAGTACATGGGGCATTGGCTTTCGTTTAGCAACGATGCGAACGTTGCGATGAGACGATTGCTTATGCTTCAACGTCGTGGCGATCCAAGCACTATGCGCCCTTGAAGCCGTCCCCTGATTTGTTCCAACAGGCCAGTACGATGCGCGAATTGCCTATCACACGACGCCGTGGTCCTCGCTGAGTCGTAATGCGACGGACATGGTCTAGTGTCATGGCGATCAAAGCACCGCGTGGGCAGGAAGGTAGTTTACTTTTCCCGTTCCGTGCACACTGGGAGATGGTGGGGGGCATGCGTGATGCGCGAATTGCCTATCACACGTGGGATTGGCTTTCGTTATGCAACGACACAAGCGTTGCGATGAGACAATTGCTGATGCTTCAATGTCATGGCGATCTAAGCACCAGGCAGCCTTGAAGCCGTCCCACGGTTTGTTCCGACGGGCCTGTGCGATGCGCGAATCGCCTAGCACACAACGCCACGGTCCTCGCTGAGTCGTAATGCGAAGGACGTGGTCTAGTGTCGTGGAGATCCAAGCACCGCGTGGGCAGAAAGTTAGTTTGCTTGTCCCATTCCGGGCATACGGGTACATACGGGTACATACAGGGGGACGGTGGGGGGCATGCGTGATGCGCGAATTGCCTAGCACATGTGGCATTTGCTTTCGTTAAGCAACAACGCGAGCGTTGTGATGAGACAATTGCTGATGCTTCAATGTCATAGCGATCCAAGTAGCGTGTGGCCTTCAAGCTGTCCCCCAGTTGTTTCCGACGGGCCTGTGCGATGCGTGAATCGCCTAGCACACGACGCTATAGTCCTTGCTGAGTCATAATGCGACGGACGTGGTCTAGTGTCGTGGTGATCCAAGCTCCGCGTGGGAAGGCAGGTAGTTTGCTTGTCCCGTTCCGTGCATATAGGGGGACGGTGGGGGGCAAGCATGATGCGCAAATCGCCTAGCACATGTGGCATTGGTTTTCGTTAAGCAACGACGCGAGCGTTGCGATGAGATGATTGCTTATGCTTCAACGTCGTGGCGATCCAAGTACCATGCGGCCTTGAAGCCATCCTCCGGTTTATTTCGTACAGGCTTGTGCGATGCGCGAATCGCCTAGCACACGACTCCATGGTCCTCGCTGAGTCGTAATGCGATGGACGTGGTCTAGTGTCGTGGTGATCCAAGCACTGCGTGGGCAGGAAGTTAGTTTGCTTTTCTCGTTCCGTGCATATGGGTGCATACAGGGGGACGGTAGGGAGCATGCGTGATGCACGAATTGCCTAGCACATGTGGCATTTGCTTTCATTAAGCAACGACGCGAGCATTGTGATGAGACGATTGCTGATGCTTCATTGTCGTGGTGATCCAAGCATCGTGCGGCCTTGAAGCTGTCCCCCGGTTGTTTCCAACGGGCCTGTGCGATGCGAGAATCGCCTAGCACATGACGCCATGGTCCTTGCTGAGTTGTAATGCGATGGACGTAGTCTAGTGTCGTGGCGATCCAAGCACAGCGTCGGCAGAAAAGTAGTTTGCTTGTTCCGTTCCGTGCATACGGGTGCATAAAGGGGGATGGTTGGGGGCATTCGTGATGCGCGAATCGCCTAGCACATGTGGCATTGGCTTTCGTTAAGCAATGACGCGAGCATTGCGATGAGACGATTACCGATGCTTCAATGTCGTGGTGATCCAAGCACCGTGCTGCCTCGAAGTCGTCCCCGGCTGTGTTCCCACTAGCTTGCGCGATGCCCGAATCGCCTAGCACATGACGTGATGGTCCTCGCTGAGTCAGAATATGACGGACGTGTTCTAGTGCCATGGTGATCCAAGTAGTGTGTGGGCAGGAAGGTAGTTTGCTTGTCCCGTTCCATTCATACGGGTACATAAAGGGGGACGGTGGGGGCATGCGTGATGCGTGAATTGCCTAGTACATGTGGCATTGGCTTTCGTTAAGCAACGATACGAGCGTTGCGATGAGACAATTGCTTATTCTTCAACGTCGTGGCGATCCAAGCACTATGCGTGGGCAGGCAGGTAGTTTGCTTGTCTAGTTCCTTGCATACTGGGGGACGGTAGGGGGCATGCATGATGCGCGATTTGCCTAGCACACGTGGGATTGGCTTTCGTTACACAATGACACGAGCGTTGCATTGAGACAATTGCTGATGCTTCAATGTCGTTGTGATCCAAGCACCATGCGGCCTTGAAGCCGTCCCCCGGTTGGTTCCGATAGGCCTGTACGATGTGCGAATCGCCTAGCACACGATGCCATGGTCCTCGCTGAGTCGTAACGGACGTGGTCTAGTGTCGTGGCGATCCAAGCACCACGTGGGCAGGAAGTTAGTTTGCTTGTCCCGTTCAGTGCATACAGGTGCATACAAGGGGATGGTGGGGGGCATGCTTGATGCGCGAATCGCCTAGCACATGTGGCATTTGCTTTTGTTAAGCAACGACGTGAGCATTGTGGTGAGATGATTGCTGATGCTTCAATGTCGTGGAGATCGAAGCAGTGTGCGGCCTTGAAGCTGTCCCCCTGTTGATTCCGACGGGCCTGTGCGATGTGTGAATCGCCTAGCACACGACGCTATGGTCCTCGCTGAGTCATAATGCGACGGACGTGGTCTAGTGTCGTGGCAATCAAAGCACCGCGTGGGCAGGAAATTAGTTTGCTTGTCCCGTTCCGTGCATACGGGTGTATACCGGGGGACGGTAGGGGGCAAGCGTGATACGTAAATTACCTAGCACATGTGGCATTTGCTTTCGTTAAGCAACGACGCGAGCGTTGTGATTAGACGATTGCTGATGCTTCAATGTCGTGGCAATCCAAGCAGCGTGTGGCCTTGAAGCTATCACCCGGTTGTTTCCGACAGGCCTGTGCGATGCGTGAATCGCCTAGCACATGATGCTATGGTCCTCGCTGAGTCACAATGCGACGGACGTGGTCTAGTGCCATGGCGATCCAAGCAGTGCGTGGGCAGGAAGGTAGTTTACTTGTCCCGTTCTGTGCATACGGGTACATAAAGGGGGACAGTGGGGGGCATACGTGATGCGTGAATTGCCTAGTACATGTGGCATTGGCTTTCGTTAAGCAACGACGCGAGAATTGCGATGAGGCGATTGCTTATGCTTCAACGTTGTGGCGATCCAAGCACCATGTAGCCTTGAAGCCATCCCTCGGTTCGTTCCTACAGGCCAGTACGATGTGCGAATCGCCTAACACACGATGCCATGGTCCTCGCTGAGTCGTAATGCGACGGACATGGTCTAGTGTCGTGGCGATCCAAGCACCGCGTGGGCAGGAAGGTATTTTACTTGTCCCGTTCCGTGCATACTGGGGGACGATGGGGGGCATGCGTGATGCGCGAATTGCCTAGCACACGTGGGATTGGCTTTCGTTACGCAATGATTCGAGCATTGCATTGAGACAATTACTGATGCTTCAATGTCGTGGCGATCTAAGCACCATGTGGCCTTGAAGTCGTCCCCCGGTTGGTTCCGACAGGCCTGTACGATGCACGAATCGCCTAGCACACGATGCCATGGTCCTCGCTGAGTCGTAATGCGACGGACGTGGTCTAGTGTCTTGGCGATCCAAGCACCGCGTGGGCAGGAAGTTAGTTTGCTTGTCCCGTTTCGTGCATACGGATGCATACAGGGAGACGGTGGAGGGCATGCGTGATGCGCGAATCGCCTAGCACATGTGGCATTTGCTTTCGTTAAGCAACGATGTCACGCCCCAACCCAACCTATAGAGGTTAGACTAGGGAGTGATCTAAACATTCAAGTCTTTTCACGTGCTTTATCGTTCAAGAAAGTTTAACCCTTAACGTTTAGCCTAAACTGCACAAATTCTTTGAAAAATCGACAGCATAACGGCTATACTTGGGCTCTTTAGTTTGACCTAATTTTATAAAGGCCTCAAAACTTTCAATCTCAAATTCATTTCCAACTAAGATTACTATTTATTGTCAATTGAAATGCCTACTAGTTATCTCGAAGTCTCGTTTGATCATTAACCTAGCATGATACTATGTCTCGTTTGTTTGTTAATCCTCGTTACAAAAGTACCTGTTGACCTTAGCTTAACAATGGGTAACTGCTTAAGATTGGATAGGTTCATTTTACTTAGTCCTTACTGGATACTTCATAATCCTATGATAGATTCTAACCAGTAACGATAACAAAACGTCCATAGTAGTATATGTCTAGTTATTAGCAGTACAAGCCAAAATTAGACCCCAAATTACAACGGGGGTCTTTTACATTACAAACATCAAGCAACATGAAAAGAAATAGTCTTCAAGCAGCATAGTGTTCACAAATGGCCATAATCAAGCAAAGCACATAGGACAGGCAATCATTTCAAGGAATCATCATTAGGCACGTCGTCCTCAGGTACCTGTTCTTCATCTTCTTCACCTGAGATGATTAAAGAGGGTGAGTCCTTATCAACTCAGCGATGGGGAACGAGAAATAGGTTTTGAAACTCATTTTCCAGTTCAAATTATAAAAACCCTTTTTGCAAGCATGAATATATCACAAATAAGTACATAATAATAATATAAAAGTAAAGGAACACAATTACCCATCTTTCCTCCCCGAGGTCCTCTAGGAACCAAGCGAGTGTACTTATACACATAGTAAAAAGGATACGGTGAGCTTTTGCTCTCAGTTCATTTCCAGTATCAGTTGTTGCGGCTGACTTAAATCATCCCCTTATCACGCCAAATGGGTGTACTCCGGATGTACCCCAAAATCCTACGACCCAACTCTCCGAGGAAGTTTAGCCCCCAAGCGAGAGAGGGAATTGGACAATGGTAGTCACGGTTGCACTAGCAAGCCCGATGCCGCCCGGTATGCGTGAACGCTACCACGCCCGAATGAAAGGTTGCAACCTTGTATGTAATGCACATTTATGACATTTAATATATCACATTAGGAGGACAACAAAGTAGGTTGCCTCCGAGCAGTCATAAGGTTGCACATTGGCAAGTAAACATGCAAGGCACGATATGACAAGTAATTTCACTTGAAAAGCACATGGAGTTATATGAATATTAAACGGGCAGCCATGTAACGCATGCAAATCAAGTCATATAACTCATTTCGAAGTTCATGTAATCAAATAATAAGATTATTCAACATGCAACGACATCTACGTGGGACCGGATGCAAGAAAGGCCTACTTGTCAACATGTAATCATCAAAATCATGTTAAGGGCTATGGGGGCAACTACGGGCAGCCTACTAGTCACATAATTAAATACAATATCCATAGGATCAACACTTAGCGAGTTTTTCCTAGTCATTAGGGTTTCATTTCATGCTCACCCGTGCGATTAAGCCCTAAATTGTCACGTAATTAAACTCAAGCCATGCATTGATTAATTAAAACACCCTCAAGCATTCAAAAAAGTCCACACAACATCCCAATGCCACAATCCCAAGCATTTAACACAACAAGAGAAGCTATAATAATTATAATTTTTCTAAGCATATCACTAAGTGAAACCCTCACTGCAATGGGCTGTTTTCTCACAATTATTAAGACAAGCAAAAAATCTCCAATTCTAGTGAATAAGATGTCAAATTAAATATTAAGAAATGAACTAAATTTAGAAACAAACCTCGCATCATTTGGAGTTCAGGTTCAATAGTTATAGCCAAAACAGTGGGATTGCACAAAACTGTCCAGATTTGCACACATTTCAATACTTGTCGTTTTTGAGGTCCTTAGGGTCAGATTTAGCCTTAGTCCATTTCTGACAAAAATGTCCATAACTGAAAAATCTAGCATCAAACCAAATTTCATGCATTTTGGATATCATTCACTAAGTTAAAACTGGTTCGTTCTAAAAGGTCAGTGAATCTGCCAAAACCTGCTTCATTTTTCCAGATTTTCCAGATTTGGACACATTTTAATGATTTGCCATTTTGAGGACCTTAGACTCAAAATTAGCTTTGGCCTATTTCTGGGAAAAATGTTCCGAACTAGCAAAAATAGTTATATACTAATTTTCACCCATTTTCAACATCATTTAACTGGCCAAAATCACCTCACACCGACAAGACAGAAAGCTGTCACATGCACGATTTCATCTATCATCACATTCTAGCCCAAAATCTTGCCATGCATGGTTGTAAAAGCTTATGAACACACATATATCTCAAGTATAGAAGCAAAGATAAACATTTAAGAGCATGCATGTGGGTTTTTGAAATATTTTCAAGAAGTTTTAGCCCTCACCTTAGCAAGACAACAAAGAAGATGCACAAACTCTTGATGAAGCACAATGACAACTCTTCTCCTTGCTTAGCCGAGAGACAACTTGGGATTTCTCTAATTTCCTAGCTAAGTTACCATATTCTTAGTAGGTGCATGTGGTTAGAACAAGAAGAAAAGAAATGGAAGCTAGGAAACTCACCTAAACCGAAATGGAAGTGCTAAAGGCTTGCATGTATGCTTCTTTTGCTTAGTCGAGCTTCCTAGGTTCTTGCTTGCCTTGATGAACCATGGAGTGATGAAGATGAGCTATGGAGTCTACAATATTCAGCTAGGGCCGAGAGAGAGAGAGAGATGAATGAGAGGGAGAGAGAGAAATATGAGGAAATGAGAAAAATGAAAAAAAAAATAGAAGCTTGTGCAATTGTTGAGGCTTGTGTCGGCCGTGGGCATGTAAAAATCAGATTTGTGTCTTCAAGAAGTATGGTTTTTGAATTACCTAGCATGGCAAGGAGCTTATGTTGAGATTGGTAGAGTTTGGTAGAGTTTTGAGCTAGTTTTTTATGCATTTGTGTCATAACTTGTCATAGAATTGTCTAGAATTAATTTTGAATTGAGCAAGCAAGCATAAATGCCACAAGGTGGTCGGCCAAGGCATGAAAATGCTGAATCTTTGTCATCTTTTGAGCATTAATTAATTGTATGTTTGAAAGTGCAAAAGAATAAGGAATGTCTAGCTTTTTGTGAGATTTTGTCTTCTAGTGGGTTGAATTAGTAATTTAATATTAGTTAGTGGAATTTGTAAGATTAATTAATGACCTAGTGCTTCGTGTAAGATGCTTTCTTGATTAGTATGAGGGCACGCTTTCCAAGATCTAGGGCACGCACTACGAGGTAGGGTACAAACTACGAGATGAATGTATGTTTTCCAAGTAAATGCACGCAACCCTAAATGAATGCACATAATTCAATGCAAGGCACAAAAAACAGAACACGATTCTTAAACCTAGGTCAAGGCACGCAAATTTAGGTTAGGGCACACAGAACGAGGTAACGCACACCAGTTGGGGATTAGGGCATACTATTCTAGGTTAAGGCATGAATGACGAAGCATGCATAAAAACCAAGACAGGGCACATAATCCAAGGCACGTAAGTCGAGGCACGCAAGTCGAGGCATGCTAGTCGAGGCACGCTAGTCGAGGTAAGACAAGTTATTCAGGGTCAGACCTCACAAATGACGCGAGCGCTGTGATGAGACGATTGCTGATGCTGCAATGTCATGGCGATCCAAGCAGCGTGCGGCCTTGAAGTTGTCTCCCGATTGTTTCCAACGGGCCTGTGCGATGCGCGAATCGCCTAGCACATGATGCTATCGTCCTTGCTGAGTCGTAATGCGACGGTCGTGGTCTAGTATCGTGGTGATCCAAGCACTGCGTAGGCAGGAAAGTAGTTTGCTTGTTCCGTTCCGTGCATATGAGTGCATAAAGGGGGACGGTGGGGGGCATTCGTGATGCGCAAATTGCCTAGCACATGTGGCATTGGCTTTCGTTAAGCAACGACGCGAGCATTGCGATGAGACGATTGCTGATGCTTCAATGTCATGGTGATCCAAGCACCCTGCTGCCTCGAAGTTGTGTGAGGCTCGACCTCGATTTGCGTGCAATACCTCATTTCGTGTGCCTTAACCTAGATTTGCGTGCCTTGACCTAGGTTTAAGAATTGTGTTTTATTTTGTGTGCCTTGCATTGAATTACGTGCATTTATTTAGGGTTGCGTGCATTTACTTGGGAAACGTACATTCGTCTCGTAGTTCGTGTCTTGTCTCGTAGTGCGTGTCCTAAACCTAGGAAAGCATGCCCACACGCTAATCAAGAAAGCATCTTACACGAAGCACTAGGTCATTAATTAATCCTACAAATCCCACTAACTAATATTAAATTACCAATTCAACCCTCTAGAAGACGAAATTGCACCAAAAGCTAGACATTCCATATTCTTTGTTCTTTATTCTTTGCATATCCCAAACACACAATAAAATAAGCCTTGAACAAGACAAAAAATTCAGATTTGCACACACCCTTGGCCAACCACTTGGACCCTTGTGCATGCACTTCAATTTCAAAATTAATTCCTCAAACATTCTTAGACAAGTTATGACACAAATGCATAAAAAAATAACCCAAAACCCTACCCAATGCACCCATATTCTTGACCCATTCCCTTGCCATGCTAGGTGATTTAAAAATCATGCTTCTTGAAGACACAAATCTGAAATTTGTATGCCCAAGGCCAACACATGCTTCAACATTTGCAAAAGCTTTCATTTTTCCTTCATTTCTCTCAATTCCTTTCATTCTTCTCTCTCCCTTTCATTCTTCTCTCTCTCTCTCTCGTCCCTAGCTGAATATTGTAGACTCCATAGCTCATCTTCATCACTCCATGGTTCATCAAGGCAAGCAAGAAGCTAGGGAGCTCGACTAAGCAAGCTAGGTTGCAAGAAACACACATGCAAGCTCTTTGAATCTCCATTTCGGCTTAGGTGAGTTTGCTAGCTTCCATTTCTTTTCTTCTTGTTCTAACCACATGCACCTACTAAGAGCTTGGTTATTAAGCTAGGAAACTAGAGAAAAATCGAGTGGTGTCTCGGCTAAGCAAGGAAAAGAGTCAACTTTGTGCTTCACCAAGAGTCTTGTGCATCTTCTTGTTGTTTTGCTAAGGTAAGGGCTAAAACTTCTTGAAAATCTTTCAAAAAACCACATGCATGCTCTTAAATGTCTATCTTTACTTCTATACATGGGATATATGTGTGTTCATAAGCTTTTATAACCATGCATGGCAAGATTTTGGCTAGAATGAAATGATAGATGTTTGTGACAGCTCTCTGTCTTGTTGCTGCGAGGTGAGTTTCGTAGGTAACTATTTTTGCCAGTTCTGAACATTTTTCATAGAAATAGGCCAAAGCTAATTTTGACTCTAAGGTCCTCAAAATTGCAAATCATTGAAATGTGTCCAAATCTGGAAAATCTGGAAAAATGAAGCAAGTTTTGGCAGATTCACTGACCTTGTAGAATGAACCAGTTTTGGCTTAGTAAATGACATCCAAAATGCATGAAATTTGGTGTGCTGCTAGATTTTTCAGTTATGGACATTTTTATCAGAAATGGACTAATGCTAAATCTGACCCTAAGGATCTAAAAAATGACAAGTATTGAAATGTGTGCAAATCAGGACAGTTTTGTGCAGTCTCACTGTTTTGGCTATAACTATTGAACCCGAACTTCAAATGATGCGAGGTTTGTTTCTGAATTTAGTTCACTTCCTAAGATTTAATTTGACATCTTATTCACTGGAATTCAATATTGTTTGCTTGCCTTAATGATTGTGAGAAAACAGTCCATTGCAGTGAGGGTTTCACTTAGTGATATGCTTAGAAACATTATTGTAGCTTCTCTTGTTGTATTAAATGCTTGGGATTGTGGCATTGAGATGTTGTGTGGACTGTTTTGAATACTTGAGGGTGTATGAACTAATCAATGCGTGGCTTGAGTTTGATTTCGAGATGACTTGGGGCTTAATCGCACGGGTAAGCACAAATTGGAACCCTAGTGACTAGGTGAATTTGCTAAGTGTTGATCCTTTGGATGTTGTGTTGGATTATGTGTTTAGTAGGCTGTCCGTAGTTTCCCTTGTAGCCCTAAATATGCTTTCAATGATTACATGTTGATAAGTAAGCTTTTCTTGCACCCGGTCCCACGTAGATGTCGTTGCATGATGAATAATCTTATTATTTGATTACGTGAACCTTGAAATGAGTTGTATGACTTGATTTGCGTGACATTACATGGCTGCCTGTTTAATGTTCATATAACTCCATGTGCCTTTCAAGTGAAATTACTTGTCTTATCGTGCCTCGCTTATTTACTTGTCAATGTGCAATCTTATGACTGCTCGGAGGCAACCTATTTTGTTGTCCTGCTAATGTGATATATTAAATGTCATAAATGTGCATTGCATACAAGGTTGCAACCTTTCATTCTGGCGTGGTAGCGTTCATGCACAACGGGCGGCATTGGGCTTGCCGGTGCAACCGTGACTACCATTGTCCAATTCCCTCTCTCGCTTGGGGGCTAGACTTCCTCGTAAAGTTGGGTCGTAGGATTTCGGGGTACATCCGGAGTACACCCATTTGGCGTGATGAGGGGATTATTTGAAGTCGGCCGCAACAACTGATACTGGAAATGAACTGAGAGCAAAAGCTGACCATATCCTTTTCACTATGTGTATAAGTACTCTCGCTTGGTTCTTAGAGGACCTCAGGGAGGAAAGACGGGTAATTGTGTTCCTTTACTTTTATATTATTGTTATGTACTTATTTGTGATATATTCATGCTTGCAAAAAGGGTTTTCATAAGTTGAACCGAAAAATGAGTTTCCAAACCTATTTCTCGTTCCCCCTTGCTGAGTTCATAAGGACTCACTATCTTTTATCATCTCAGGTGAAGAAGATCAAGAACAGGTACCCGAGGATGACGTGCCTAACGATGATTCCTTGGAATGATTGCCTGTCCTATGTGCTTTGCTTGATTATGGCCATTGTGAACACTATGCTGCTTGAAGACTATTTCTTTTCATGTTGCTTGATGTTTGTAATGTAAAAGACCCCCGTTGTAATTTGGGGTCTAATTTTGGCTTGTACTGATAATAACTAGACAGACACTATTATGGTCGTTTTGCTATCGTTACTGGTTAGTATCTATCATAGGATTATGAAGTATCAGGTAAGGACTAAGTAAAATGAACCTATCCAATCTTAAACAGGTACCCATTGTTAAGCTAAGATCAACAGGTGTGAGGCATGACCTCGATTTGCGTGCGATACTTCGTTTCGTGTGCCCTAACCTAGATTTACGTGCCTTGACCTAGGTTTAAGAATTGTGTTTCATTTTTGTGTGCCTTGCATTGAATTACATGCATTCATTTAGGGTTGCGTGCATTTACTTGGAAAACGAGCATTTGTCTCGTAGTGCGTGCCCTACCTCGTAGTGCGTGCCCAAAACCTAGGAAAGCGTGCCCTCATGCTAATCAAGAAAGCATCTTACACGAAGCACTAGATCAATAATTAATCCTACAAATCCCACTAACTAATATTAAATTACTAATTCAACCCACTAGAAGACAAAATCTCACAAAAAGCTAGACATTCCTTATTCTTTATTCCTTATTCTTTTGCACTTTCAATACACAATTGAATAATACTCCAATAGATGACAAAAATTCAGATCCTAGCCCTAGCCTTGGCCGACCACATGGGATCTTTTAGCAATGCTTTGCATAATTCAAATTAAATCTAGACAATCCTATGACAATCTATGACACATTGCATAAAAAATTTAGCTAAAAAACTCCACCAAAGCCTCCAAATCTCAACATAATGCTTCTTGCCCATGCTAGGAATTTCAAAATGCTTCTTGAAGACACAAAAATCAGAATTTCAATGCCCAAGGCCGACATTTGCATCTATCCCTTCAAAGCCTTTCATTTTTCACTTCATTCTTCTTTCTTCCTCACATTTCTCTCTCTCCCTCTCTTTCTTCTTTCTCTCTCTCGACTTTGGCTGAGTTTCTACACTCCTTATCTTGTCTTCATCACACCATGGTTCATCAAGGCAAGCAAGAAGGTAAGGTACTCGACTAAGCAAGCTAGGTTGCAAGAATCACACATGCAAGCTCCTTGAGCAACCATTTTGGCCTAGGTGAGTTTGCTAGCTTCCATTTCTTTTCCTCTTCTTCTAACCACATGCACCTACTAAGAACTTGGTCACTAAGCTAGGAAAAATAGATAAAATCGATTTGGTGCCTCAGCTAAGCAAGGAAAGGAGTCAACGTTGTGTTTCATCAAAGTTTTGTGCATCTTCTTGTTGTTTTGCTTAGGTGAGGGCTAAAACTTCTTGAAAATATTTCAAAAATCCATATGCATGCTCTTAAATGTTTGTCTTTGCTTCTGTACTTGAGATATATGTGTGTTCATAAGCTTTTATATCCATGCATGGCAAGATTTTGGCTAGAAGGTGATGATAGATGAAATCGGGTTTATGACAGCTTTCTGTCTAGTTGGTGTGAGGTGATTTTGGGTAGGTAAATGATGTTGAAAATGCATGAAAATTGGTAGGTAACTATTTTTGCCAGTTATGAACATTTTTCCCAGAAATAGGCCAAAGCTAATTTTGACTCTAAGGTCCTCAAAATGGCAAATCATCAAAATGTGTCCAAATTTGGAAAATCTGGAAAAATGAAGCAGGTTTTGGAAGATTCACTGACCTTGTAGAACGAACCAGTTTTGACTTAGTAATGATATCCAAAATGCATGAAATTTTGTGTGCTGCTAGATTTTTCAGTTCTGGACATTTTTTTCAGAAATGGACTAAGGCTAAATCTGACCCTATGAACCTCTTAAATGACAAGTATTGAAATGTGTGCAAATCTGGACAGTTTTGTGCAATCCCACTGTTTTGGCTATAACTATTGAACCCAAACTCCAAATGATGCGAGGTTTGTTTCTGAATTTAGTTCACTTCATAAGCTTTAATTTGAAATCTTATTCACTAGAATTGGAGATGGTTTTCTTGTCTTAATGATTGTGAGAAAACTGCCCATTGCAGTGAGGGTTTCACTTAGTGATGTGCTTAGAAAAATTGTTGTAACTTCTCTTGTTGAATTAAATGCTTGGGATTGTGGCATTGGGTTGTTGTGTGGACTGTTTTGAATACTTGAGGATGATTGAACTAATCGATGCATGGCTTGAGATTGATTTTGAGTTGACTTGGGACTTAATCGCACGGGTAAGCACGAAATGGAAATCCTAGTGACTAGGTAAATTCACTAAGTGTTGATCCTATGAATATCGTGCTTAATTATATGTTTAGTAGGCTGCCCGTAGTTTCCCTTATAGCCATAAATGTGATTCGGATCATTGCATGTTGACAAATAGGCCTTTCTTGCATCCGAACCCACGTAGATGTTGTTGCATGTTGAATAATCTTATTATTTGATTACATGGACTTCGAAAAGAGTTATATGGCTTGATTTACATGTGTTACATGGCTGCCCATTTAATGTTCATATAACTCCATATGCCTTTCAAGTGAAATTACTTGTCTTATCGTGCCTCACTTGTTTACTTGTCAATGTACAATCTTATGACTATCCGGAGGCAACCTACTTTGTTGTCCTCCTAATGTGATATATTAAATATCATAAATGTGCATTGCATATAAGGTTGCAACCTTTCATTCTGGTGTGGTAGCGTTCACGCATACCGGGCGGCATCGGGCTTGCCGGTGCAACCGTGACTATCATTGTCCAATTCCCTCTCTCGCTTGGGGGCTAGACTTCCTCGGAGAGTTGGGTCGTAGGATTTTGGGGTACATCCGGAGTACACCCATTTGGCGTGATAAGGGGATGATTTGAAGTTGGCCGCAACAACTGATACTGGAAATGAACTGAGAGCAAAAGCTCACCGTATCCTTTTCACTATGTGTATAAGTACTCTAGCTTGGTTCCTAGAGGACCTCGGGGAGGAAAGACGGGTAATTGTGTTCCTTTACTTTATATTATTGTTAGGTACTTAATTGTGTTATATTCATGCTTGCAAAAGGGTTTTCATAAGTTGAACCGGAAAATGAGTTTCAAAACCTATTTCTCGTTCTCCCTCACTGAGTTCATAAGGACTCACCCTCTTTTATCATCTCAGGTGAAGAAGATCAAGAACAGGTATCCGAGGACGACGTGTCTAACGATGATTCCTTGGATTGATTGCTTGTCCTATGTTTTTTGCGTGATTATGGCTATTTCTGAACACTATGCTACTTGAAGACTATTTCTTTTCATGTTGCTTAATATTTGTGATGTAAAAGACCCCCGTTGTAATTTGGGGTCTAATTTTGGTTTGTACTGATATTAACTAGACAGACACTACTATGATCGTTGTACTATTGTCATTGGCTAGTATCTACCATAGGGTTATGAAGTATCAGGTAAGGACTAAGAAAAATGAACCCATCCAATCTTAAGCAGGTACTCACTATTAAGCTTAGATCAACAGGTACTTTTGTAACGAGGATTAACAAACAAACGAGACATAATATCAAGCTAGGTTATTAATCAAACGAGACATCAAGATAACTAGTAGGCGTTTCAATTGATGGTAAATAGTAATCTTAGGTGGAAATGAAATTGAGATTGGAAAATTTGAGGCGTTTAGAGAATTAGGTCAAACTAAGGAGCCCAATTACAGCCGTTATGCTGTCGGTTTTTCAAAGAATTGTGGAGTTTAGGTGAAAATGTTAAGTGTTAAACCTTCATAAACGGTTAAGTATGTGATTAGACTTAAATGTTAGATCACACCCCAGTCTAACCTTTATAGGCCGGGTTGGGGCGTGACAACAGGTACTTTTGTAACGAGGATTAACAAACAAACGAGACATAGTATCATGCTAGGTTATTAATCAAACAAGACATCGAGATAACTAGTAGGCGTTTCAATTGAAGGTAAATAGTAATCTTAGTTAGAAATGAAATTGAGATTGGAAAATTTGAGGCGTTTAGGGAATCAGGTCAAACCAAAGAGCCCAATTACAGCTATTATGTTGCCAGTTTTCTGGAAAATTATGGAGTTTAGGCTAAAATGTTAAGTGTTAAACTTTCATGAACGATTAAGTACGAGATATGACTTGAATGTTTAGATCACACCTTAGTCTAACCTTTATAGGCTGGGTTGGGGCACGACAAGTCGTCCCCCGGTGTGTTCCCACTGGCCTACGCGATGTGCGAATCGCCGAGCACACAACGCCATGGTCCTCGCTAAGTCGTAATGCGATGGACGTGGTCTAGTCTTGGGGTGATCCAAGCACTGCGTGGGCAGGAAGGTAGTTTGCTTGTCCCATTCCGTACATACAGGGGGACGGTGGGGGGCATGCGTGATGCGTGAATCGCCTAGCACACGTGGGATTGGCTTTCGTTAAGCAACGATGCAAGCGTTGCGATGAGACGATTGCTGACGCTTCAATGTCGTGGTGATCCAAGCACCATGCGGCCTTGAAGCCGTCCCCCGGTTGGTTCCGACAGGCCTGTATGATGCGCGAATCACCTTGAACACGATGCCATGGTCCTCGCTGAATCATAATGCGACGGATGTGTTTTAGTGTCGTGGTGATTGAAGCACCACGTGGGAAGGAAGGTAGTTTGCTTGTCACGTTCTGTGCATATAGGGGGACGGTGGGGGGCATGTGTGATGCACAAATCGCCTAGCACATGTGGCATTGGCTTTTGTTAAGCAACGACGCGAGCGTTGCGATGAGACAATTGCTAATGCTTCAATGTCGTGGCGATCCAAACACCATGCGGCCTTCAAGTTATCCCCCGGTTGGTGCGCATGGGCCTGTGCGATGCGCGAATAGCTTAGCACACGACGCCATGGTCCTCACTGAGTCGTAATGCGATGGACATAGTCTAGTGTCGTGGTGATCCAAGCACCGCGTGGGCAGGAAAGGTAGTTTGCTTGTCCCGTTCCGTGCATACAGGGGGACGGTAGAGGGCATGCGTGATGTGCGAATCGCCTAGCAAACGTGAGATTGGCTTTCGTTAAGCAATGATGTGAGCGTTGCGATGAGATAATTGCTGATGCTTTAATGTCGTGGCAATCCAAGCACCATGCGGCCTTGAAGCCGTCCCCCGGTTGGTTCCGACAGGACTGTGCGATGCGCGAATCGCCTTGAACACGATGCCATGGTCCTGGCTGAGTCGTAATGTGACGGACGTGGTCTAGTGTCGTGGCGATCGAAGCACCGCGTAGGAAGGAAGGTAGTTTGCTTGTCCCATTCGGTGCATACAAGGGGACGGTGTGGGGCATGCGTGATGCGCGAATCGCCTTGCACATGTGGCATTGGCTTTTGTTAAGCAACGACGCGAGAGTTGCGATGAGACGATTGCAGATGCTTCAATGTCGTGGCGATCCAAGCGCCATGCGGCCTTGAAGCCATCCCTCGGTTCATTCCGACAGGTTTGTACGATGCGCGAATCGCCTAGCACATGATGTCATGGTCCTCGCAGAGTCGTAATGCGACGGACATAGTCTAGTGTCGTGGCGATCCAAGCACCGCGTGGGCAGGAAGGTAGTTTGCTTGTCCTATTCCGTGCATATACGGGGACGGTGGGGGGCATGCGTGATGCGCGAATTGCCTAGCACTTGGTATTGGCTTTCGTTAAGCAATGACGTGAGTGTTGCGATGAGACAATTGCTGATGCTTCAATGTCGTGGCAATCCAAGAACCATGCGGCCTTAAATCCGTCCCCCGGTTGGTTCCGACAGGCCTGTGCGATGCGCGAATCGCCTAGCACACGATGCCATGGTCCTCGCTGAGTCGTAATGCGACGGACGTGGTCTAGTGTCATGGAAATCCAAGCACCGCATGGGAAGGAAGGTAGTTTGCTTGTCCCGTTCTGTGCATACAGGGGGACAGTGGGCGGCAAGCGTGATGCGCAAATCGCCTAGCACATGTGGCATTGGCTTTTGTTAAGCAACGACGCGAGCGTTGCGATGAGACGATTGCTTATGCTTCAATGTCGTGGCGATCTAAGCACCATACGGCCTTCAAGCCGTCCCCCAGTAGGTTCCGACAGGCCTGTACAATGCGCGAATCGCCTATCACACGACGCCATGGTCTTCGCTGAGTCGTAATGCGACGGACGTGGTCTAGTGTCGTGGTGATCCAAGCACCGCGTGGGCAGGAACTTAGTTTGCTTGTCCCGTTCCGTGCATACAGGTGCATACAAGGGGACGGTAGGGGGCATGCGTGATGCGCGAATCGCCTAGCACATGTGGAATTTGCTTTCGTAAAGCAACGACTCGAGTGTTGTGATGAGATGATTGTTGATGGTTCAATGTGGTGGCGATCCAAGCACCGTGCTGCCTTGAAGTTGTCACCCAGTTGTTTCCGACGGGCCAGTGCGATGCGCGAATCGCCTAGCACACGACACCATGGTCCTCGCTGAGTCGTAATGCAACGGACGTGGTCTAGTTTCATGGCAATCCAAGTACTGCGTGGACAAAAAAGTAGTTTGCTTGTTCCGTTCCGTGCACACGAGTGCATAAAGGGGGACAGTGGGGGGCATTCGTGATGCGCGAATCGCCTAGCACATATGGCATTGGCTTTCGTTAAGCAATGACGTGAGCGTTGCGATGAGACGATTGCAGATGCTTCAATGTCGTGGTGATCCATGCATCGTGCTACCTCGAAGTCGTCCCCCGGTGTGTTCCCACTGGCCTGTGCGATGTGCAAATCCCCTAGCACACGATGCCATAGTCTTCGTTGAGTCGTAATGCGACGGACGTGGTTTAGTGTCATGGTGATCCAAGCAGTGCATGGCCAGGAAGGTAGTTTGCTTGTCCCATTCCGTGCATACGGGTACATAAAGGGGGACAGTTGGGGGCATGCGTGATATGCGAATTGCCTAGTACATGTGGCATTGGCTTTCGTTAAGCAATGACGCGAGCGTTGCGATGAGACGATTGCTTATGCTTCAACGTCATGGCGATCCAAGCACCATGTGGCCTTGACGCCGTCCCCCGGTTCGTTACGACAAGCTAGTACGATGCGCGAATCGTCTAGCACACGATGCCATGGCCCTCATTGAGTCATAATACTACGGACATGGTCTAGTGTCGTGGTGATCCAAGCACCGCGTGGGCAGGAAGGTAGTTTGGTTGTCCCGTTCCATACATACGGGTGCATAAAGGGGGAGGGTTGGGGGCATGCGTGATGCACGAATTGCCTAGCACACGTGGGATTGGCTTTCGTTAAGCAACTACACGAGCGTTGCAAAGAGACAATTGTTGATGCTTCAATGCCGTGGCAATTCAAGCACCATACGGCCTTGAAGCCGTCCCCCGGTTGGTTCCGATAGGCCAGTACGATGCGCAAATCGCCTAGCAAACGATGCCATGGTCCTCGCTGAGTCATAATGCGACGGATGAAGTCTTGTGTCGTGGCGATCCAAGCACCGTGTAGGAAGGAAGGTAGTTTGCTTGTCCCGTTCCGTGCATACAAGGGGATGGTGGAGGCCAAGCGTGATGCGCGAATCGCCTAGCACATGTGGCATTAGCTTTTGCTATGGAATGACGCGAGCGTTGCAATGAGACGATTGCTGATGCTTTAATTTCGTGGCGATCCAAGCACCATATGGCCTTGAAACCATCGCACGGTTGGTTCCGACGGGCCTGTACGATGCGCGAATCGCCTAGTACACAACGCCACAGTTCTTGTTGAGTTGTAATGCAACGGACGTGGTCTAGTGTCGTGGCGATCCAAGCACCGCGTGGGCAGGAAGTTAGTTTGGTTGTCCCGTTCCGTACATACGGGTACAAACAGGGGGACGGTGGGGGATATGCGTGATGCACGAATCGCCTAGCACATGTGGCATTTGCTTTTGTTAAGAAACGACGCGAGTGTTGCGATTGCTGATTCTTCAATGTCATGGCGATCCAAGCACCGTGCGGCCTTGAAGCTGTCACCCGGTTGTTTTCGACGGGCCTGTGCGATGCGCGAATCGCCTAGCACATGACGCCATGGTCCTCGCTGAGTCTTAATGCGACGGACGTGGTCTAGTATCGTGGCGATCCAAGTACCGCATAGGCCGAAAAGTAGTTTGCTTGTTCTTTTCCGTGCATACGGGTGCATAAAGGGGGACGGTGGGGGGCATTCGTGATACACGAATCGCCTCGCACATGTGGCATTAGCTTTCGTTAAGCAACGACGTAAGCGTTGCGATGAGACGATTACTGATGCTTCAATGTCGTGGTCATCCAAGCACCGTGCTGCCTCGAAGTCGTCCCCTGGTGTGTTCCCACTGGCCTGCGCGATGCGCGAATCGCCTAGCACATGACGTCATGGTCCTCGCTGAGTCGTAATGCGCCAGACGTGGTTTAGTGTAATGTCGATCCAAGCAGTGTGTGGGCAGGAAGGTAGTTTGCTTGTCCCTTTCCATGCATACGGGTACATAAAGGGGGACAGTAGGGGGCATACGTGATGCGCGAATTGCCTAGTTCATGTGGCATTGGCTTTCGTTAAGCAACGACCCGAGCGTTACGATGAGACGATTGTATATGCTTCAACGTCGTGGCGATCCAAGCACCATGTGGCCTTGAAGCCATCCCCCGGTTCATTCCGACAGGCCAGTACAATGCGCGAATCACCTAGCACACGACACCATGGTCCTCGCTAAGTCGTAATGCAATGGACATGGTCTAGTATTGTGGCGATCCAATCACCGCGTGGGCAGAAAGGTAGTTTGCTTGTCCCGTTTCGAGTATACTGGTGCATAAAGAGGGACGGTTGGGGGCATACGTGATGTACGAATTGCCTAGCACACGTGGGATTGACTTTCGTTAAGCAACGACACAAGCGTTGCGATGAGACAATTGCTGATGCTTCAATGCCGTGGCGATCCAAGCACTATGTGGCCTAAAAGTCATCCCCCGGTTGGTTTCGATAGGCCTACGCGATACGCGAATTCCCTAGCACACGATGCCATGGTCCTCGCTGAGTCGTAATGCGACGGACAAGATCTTGTGTCATGGCAATCCAAGCACCGCATGGGAAAGAAGGTAGTTTGCTTGTCCTGTTCCGTGCATACAGGTGGACGGTGGGGGGCAAGTGTGATGCGCGAATCGCCTATCACATGTGGCATTGGCTTTCGCTATGCAATGACATGAGCGTTACGATGAGACAATTGCTGATGCTTCAATTTCGTGGCAATCCTAGCACCATGCGGCCTTGAAGCCATCCCACGGTTGGTTCCGACGGGCCTGTACGATGCGCAAATTGCATAGCACACAAAGCCACGGTCCTCGCTGAGTCGTAATACGATGGACGTGGTCTAGTGTCGTGGCGATCCAAGAACCGCGTGGGCAGGAAGTTAGTTTACTTGTCTCGTTCCGTGCATACGGGTACATACAAGGGGACGGTGGGGGGCATGCGTGATGTGCGAATCGCTTAGCACATGTGGCATTTGCTTTCGTTAAGTAACGATGCGAGCGTTGTGATGAGACGATTGCTTATGCTTCAATGTCATTGCGATCCAAGCACCGTGCGGCCATGAAGTTGTCACCCGGTTGTTTTCGACGGGCCTATGCGATACGTGAATCACATAGCACACGACGCTATGGTCCTCGCTGAGTCGTAATGCGATGGACATGATCTAGTGTCGTGGCGATCGAAGCACCGCGTGGGCAGAAAAGTAGTTTGCTTGTTTTGTTCCGTGCATAGGAGTGCATAAAGGGGGACGGTTGGGGGCATTCATGATACGCGAATCGCCTAGCACATGTGGCATTGGCTTTCGTTAAGCGACGACGTAAGCATTGCGATGAGACGATTGTTGATGCTTCAATATCATGGTGATCAGAGCACCGTGCTGCCTCGAAGTCGTCCCCCGGTGTGTTCCCACTGGCCAGCGCGATGCGCGAATACCCTAGCACACGACGCCATGGTCCTCGCTGAGTCGTAATGTGACGGATGTGGTTTAGTGTCATGGCGATCCAAGCAGTGCGTGGGCAGGAAGGTAGTTTGCTTGTCCCGTTCTGTGCATACGGGTACATAAAGGGTGACGGTGGGGGGCATACGTGATGCGCGAATTGCCTAGTACATGTGGCATTGGCTTTCGTTAAACAACGACGTGAGCGTTGCGATGAGACAATTGCTTATGCTTCAACGTCATGGCGATCCAAGCACCATGTAGCCTTGAAGCCGTCCCCCGATTTGTTCCGACAGGCCAGTACGATGGGCGAATCACCTAAACCACGACGCCAC
The DNA here is from genome assembly GCA_037974665.1 of Ehretia macrophylla. Lineage (NCBI taxonomy): Eukaryota > Viridiplantae > Streptophyta > Magnoliopsida > Boraginales > Ehretiaceae > Ehretia > Ehretia macrophylla. The sequence continues at coordinate 21,152,396 of CM075765.1, forward strand.
GCTCTTCGCTGAGTCATAATGCGACGGACATGGTCTAGTGTCGCGGTGATCCAAGCACCGCATGGGCAGGAAGGCATTTGCTTGTCTCGTTCCGTGCATGCGGGTGCATAAAGGGGGACGGTTGGGGGCATGCGTGATGCGTAAATTACCTAGCACACGTGGGATTGGCTTTCGTTAAGCAATGACATGAGCGTTGCGATGAGACAATTGCTGATGCTTCAATGTCGTGGCGATCCAAGCACTATGCGGCCTTGAAGCCGTCCCCCGGTTGGTTTCGTTATGCCCGTGCAATGCGCGAATCGCCTAGCACACGATGCCATGGTCCTCGCTGAATTGTAATGTGACGAACCAGGTCTTGTGTCGTGGCGATCCAAGCACCGCATGGGAAGGAAGGTACCTTGCTTGTCCCGTTTCGTGGATACTAGGGGACGGTAGGGGCAAGTGTGATGCGCGAATCGCCTAGCACATGTGGCGTTGGCTTTTGCTATGCAACGATGCGAGCGTTGTGATGAGACGATTATTGTTGCTTCAATTTCGTGTTGATCCAAGCACCATGCGGCCTTGAAGCCATCCCACTGTTGGTTCCGATGGGCCTGTGTGATGCACGAATCGCCTAGCACATAATGCCACGGTCTTCGCTAAGTCGTAATGCGACGGACGTGGTCTAGTGTCATGGTGATCCAAGCACCGCTTGGGCAGGAAGTTAGTTTGCTTGTCCCGTTCCTTGCATACAAGGGGACGATGAGGGCCATGCGTGATGCGAGAATCACCTAGCACATATGGCATTTGCTTTCGTTAAGCAACGATGCGAGCGTTGTGATGAGACAATTGCTGATGCTTCAATGTTGTGGCGATCCAAGCACCGTGCGGCCTTGAAGCTGTCACATGGTTGTTTCTGACGGGCTTGTGCGATGCACGAATCGCCTGGCACACGACGCTATGGTCCTCGCTGAGTCGTAATACGACAGACGTGGTCTAGTGTCATGGCGATCCAAGCACCGCGTGGGCAGAAAAGTAGTTTGCTTGTTCTGTTCCGTGCATACGGGTGCATAAAGGGGGACGGCGGGGGGCATTCGTGATACGCGAATCGCCTAGCACATGTGGCATTGGCTTTCGTTAAGCAATGACGTAAGCGTTGCAATGAGACGATTGCTGATGCTTCAATATCGTGGTGATCATAGCACTATGCTACCTCGAAGTCGTCCCCCGGTGTGTTCCCACTGGCCTGCGCGATGCGCGAATCGCCAAGCACACGACGCCATGGTCCTCACTGAGTCGTAATGTGACGGACGTGGTTAAGTGTCATGGCGATCCAAGTAGTGCGTGGGCAGGAAAGTAGTTTGCTTGTCCCGTTCTGTGCATACGGGTACATAAAGGGCGACGGTAGGGGGCATACGTGATGCGTGAATTGCCTAGTACATGTGGCATTGGCTTTCGTTAAACAACAACGTGAGCGTTGCAATGAGACAATTGCTTATGCTTCAACGTCTTGGCGATCCAAGCACCATGTAGCCTTGAAGCCATCCCCTGATTTGTTCCGACAGGCCAGTACGATGCGCGAATCGCCTAAACCACGACGCAACGTTCCTCGCTGAGTCGTAATGCCACGAACATGATCTAGTGTCGTGGTGATCCAAGCACCGCGTGGGCAGGAAAGGTAGTTTGCTTGTCCCGTTCCGTGCATACAGGGGGACGGTAGAGGGCATGCGTGATGTGCGAATCGCCTAGCAAACGTGAGATTGGCTTTCGTTAAGCAATGATGTGAGCGTTGCGATGAGATAATTGCTGATGCTTTAATGTCGTGGCAATCCAAGCACCATGCGGCCTTGAAGTCGTCCCCCGGTTGGTTCCGATAGGCCCATGCGATGCGCAAATTGCCTAGCACACGATGCCATGGTCCTCGCTGAATTGTAATGCGACGGACCAGGTCTTGTGTCATGGTGATCCAAGCACCGCATGGGAAGGAAGGTAGCTTGCTTGTCCCGTTTCGTGCATACTGGGGAACGGTAGGGGCAAGCGTGATGCGCGAATCGCCTAGCACATGTGGCATTGGCTTTTGCTATGCAACGATGCGAGCGTTGCGATGAGACGATTGTTGTTGCTTCAATTTCGTGGCGATCCGAGCACCATGCGGCCTTGAAGCCGTCCCACGGTTGGTTTAGATGGGCCTGTGCGATGCACGAATCGCCTAGCACATAACGCCACGGTCCTCACTGAGTCGTAATGCGACAGACGTGGTCTAGTGTCATGGCGATCCAAACACCGCTTGGGTAGGAACTTAGTTTGCTTGTCCCGTTTCTTGCATACAGGGGGACGATGAGGGGTATGCGTGATGTGCGAATCGCCTAGCACATGTGGCATTTGCTTTCGTTAAGCAACGATGCGAGGGTTGTAATGAGACAATTGTTGATGCTTCAATGTTGTGGCAATCCAAGCATCGTGCGGCCTTGAAGTTGTCACATGGTTGTTTCTGACGGGCCTGTGTGATGCGCGAATCGCCTGGCACACGACGCTATGGTCCTCGCTAAGTCGTAATACGACAAACGTGGTCTAGTGTCGTAGTGATCCAAGCACCGCGTGGGCAGAAAAGTAGTTTGCTTGTTCCCTTCCGTGCATACGGGTGCATAAAGGGGGATGGTGAGGGGGTATTCGTGATATGCGAATCGCCTAGCAAATGTGGAATTGGCTTTCGTTAAGCAACGACATAAGCGTTGCGATGAGATGATTACTGATGCTTCAATGTCGTGGTGATCCAAGCACCGTGCTGCCTCGAAGTCGTCCCCCGGTGTGTTCCCACTGGCCTGCGCGATGCGTGAATCACCTAGCACACGACGCCATGGTCCTCGCTGAGTCATAATGCGAGGGACGTGGTTTAGTGTCATGGCGATCCAAGCATTGCGTGGGCAGGAAGGTAGTCTGCTTGTCCCGTTCCGTGCATACGTGTACATAAAGGGGGACGGTGGGGGCCATATATGATGCACGAATTGCCTAGTACATGTGGCATTGGCTTTCGTTCAGTAACGACGCGAGTGTTGCGATGAGACAATTGCTTATGCTTCAACGTCGTGGCGATCCAAGCACCATGCAGCCTTGAAGCCGTCCCCTGGTTCATTTCGACAGGCGAGTATGATGTGCGAATCGCCTAGCACACAACGCCATGGTCCTCACTAAGTTGTAATGCAACGAATATGGTCTAGTGTCGTGGCGATCCAAGCACCGTATGGGCAGGAAGGTAGTTTGCTTGTCCCGTTCTGTGCATACGGGTGTAAAAAAAGGGACAGTTGGGGGCATGCGTGATGTGCGAATTACCTAGCACACATGGGATTGGCTTTCCTTAAGCAACGACACGAGCGTTGCGATGAGACAATTGTTGATGCTTCAATGTCGTGGCGATCCAACCACCATGCGGCCTTGAAGCCGTCCCCCGGTTGGTTCCGACAGGCCTGTGCGATGCGCGAATTGCCTAGCACACGATGTCATGGTCCTCCCTGAGTCGTAATGCAACGGACGTGGTCTTGTGTTGTGGCGATCCAAGTACCGCGTGGGCAGGAAGGTAGTTTGCTTGTTCCGTTCCGTGCATACGGGTGCATAATGAGGGACGGTTAGGGCATGCGTGATGCACGAATGGCCTAGCACATGTGCCATTGGCTTTCGTTAAGCAACGACGCGAGCTTTAAGATGAGACGATTGTTGATGCTTCAATGTCATGGCGATCCAAGCACCGTGATGCCTCAAAGTCGTCCCCCGGTGTATTCCCACTATCCTGCGTGATGTGCGAATCGCTTAGCACATGATGCCATGGTCCTCGCTGAGTCGTAATACGACGGACGTGGTCTAGTGTCGTGGCGATCCAAGCACCGCGTGGGTAAGAAGGTAGTTTGCTTGTCCCATTCTATGCATATGGGTGCATAAAGGGGGACGGTTGGGGCATGCGTGATGCGCGAATCACCTAGCACATGTGGCATTGGCTTTTGTTAAGTAACGACGCGAGCATTGCGATGAGACGATTGCTGATGCTTCAATGTCGTGGCGATCCAAGCATCGTGCTGCCTCGAAGCCATCCCCCGGTGTGTTGCCACTGGCCTACGCGATACGTGAATCGCCTAGCATACAACGACATGGTCCTCACTCAGTCATAATGCAACGGACGTGGTCTAGTGTCATGGCGATCCAAGCATCGCGTGGGTAGGAAGGTAGTTTGCTTTTCCCGTTCCGTGTATACGGGTGCATAAATAGGGACGGTGGGGGGCAAGCGTAATGCGCGAATCGTCTAGCACATGTGGTATTAGCTTTCGTTAAGCAACGACGCGAGCGTTGCGATGAGACGATTACTGATGCTTCAATGTCATGGTGATCCAAGCACCGTGCTGCCTCGAAGTCATCCCCCGGTGTGTTCCCAGTGGCCTGCGCGATGTGCGAATCACCTAGCACACGACGCCATGGTCCTCGTTGAGTTGTAATGCGACCGTCGCGGTCTAAGTTTGTGGCGATCCAAGCACTGTGTGGGCAGGAAGGTAGTTTGATTGTCCCGTTCCGTGCATACGGGTACATAAAAGGAGACGGTGGGGGGCGTGCGTGATGTGCGAATTGCCTAGCACATGTTGCGTTGGCTTTCGTTAAGCAACGACTCGAGCGTTGCGATGAGAGGATTGCTGATGCTTCAATGTCATGATGATCCAAGCATCGTACTGCCTCGAAGCCGTCCCTCGGTGTATTCCCACTGGCATACGCGATGTTTGAATCGCTTAGCACACGATGCCATGGTCCTTGCTGAGTCGTAATGCGACGGACGTGGTCTAGTGTCGTGGCGATCCGAGCACTGCGTGGGCAGAAAGGCAGTTTGCTTGTCCCGTTCCGTGTATATGGGTGCATAAAGGGGGACGGTTAGGGGCATGCGTGATGCGCGAATCGCCTAACACATGTGGCATTGGCTTTCATTTAGCAACGACGCGAGTGTTGCGATGAGACGATTGCTGGTGCTTCAATGTCGTGGCGATCCAAGCACCGTAGTGCCCTGAAGTCGTCCCCCGGTGTGTTGCCACTGGCCTACGCGATGCGCGAATCGCCTAGCACACGACGCCATGGTCCTCGCTTTGTCGTAATGCGACGGACGTGGTCTAGTGTCATGGCGACCCAAGTACCGCATGGGTAGGAAGGTAGTTTGTTTGTCCCGTTCTGTGCATACAGGTGCATAAAGGAGGACGGTGGGGGGCATGTGTGATGCGCGAATCGCCTAGCACATGTAGCATTGG
>CM075765.1:21162647-21187647 GCA_037974665.1 Ehretia macrophylla
ATAGGGCGCCCATGCCATACGATGGTGAACGCATGCTGCACGAAGGTGCGCACATGAGGCGCCCATGTCATACGAAGGTGCGCGCATGTGAAGCGTATGCGGTACGATAATGCATGCATGCGGCCCACATGCTGCACGAAGGTGCGCGCATAGGGTACCCATGCCGCACGATGGTGTACTCATGGGGCACCCATGCTGCCAGATGGTGCGCGCATGCCGCACGAAGGTGAGTACATGGGGTGCCCCTACTGCTATATGGTGTGCGTATACCGCACGATGGTGCTTGCATGTGGCCCGTATGGCGCATAATGATGCGCGCATAGGGCGCGCATGCCGAACTATGGTGCGCGCATGTGGTCTGCATGCCGCTCGAAGATGCGCGCATGGGACGCCCATGCCGCACGATGGTGTGCGCATGCCGCACGAAGGTACGTGCATGTGGCGCCTATGCCTCTCGATGGTGTGCGCATCGGGCGCGCATACCGTACGATGGTACCCACATGTGTCCCGCATGCCGCACGAAGGTGCGCGTATTGGGCGCCCATGCCGCACGATGGTACATATGTGGCCCAAATGATGCACGAAGGTACTCGCATGGGGTGCCCATGCAGCACAATGGTGCGCACATACCGCATGATGGTGCGCGCATGGGGCGCCCATTCCACACGATGGTGCTTACATCGGGCGCGCATGCCTCACGATGGTGCACGCAAGTGGCCCACATACAGCACGAAGGTGCGTGCATGCCACACGAAAGTGTGTGCATGGTGCGCGCATGCCGTGCGCATGCTGCAGGATGGATTGCACATGTGGCTGGCATTCTGCACGATGGTGCGCGCATGAGGAGCCTATGCCGCACGAAGGTACGTGCATGGGGCGCCCAAGCCGCACGATGGTGTGGACATCGGGCACGCATGCCGCATGATGGTGCGCGCATGTGGCCCGCATGCCGCACGAAGGTACGCGCATGGGGCGCCTGTGCCACACGATGGTGCGCCCAAGTGGCGCGCGCGGGGCACAATTGGGGCACGGCTGGGGCACTGTTGGGGCACGGCTGGGGCACTATGGGAGTACACTACAGGGACGATGAGGGATGATAGGGGACGGTTTTGGCACTACTAGGGGTCGTTGGGCACGACGGGCAATGTTAAGCATTCGGGAGTATTGGGCATTCGGAATGTATTATGACACGAATGTGGACATTGATATTCTTTTACAACTGGTTACCGAATGTACGAAGTAGTCCTAACCTTTGCCTTGTCCGGCAAACAGTTCGTCACTTTGTGAGGCGAAATAGATTAATCAGTTTCCCAATCCATCCAAAAAAAATTTTAATGCCAAATATCATGTAAACAAATTAATTTATGAATTAATATAATTTTTTCTCAGTTTTCTAGTATTTTTTTTGATTTTTCCCTATTTTTCGTAATTTTTAAATATTAAAATTTTATTTTTTGAAAAAAATATTTTTGAATATCATTTAACAAATTAATGTATGAATTAATATAATTTTATCTGAATGTTCTACTATTTTTTCTGATTTTTTCCTATTTTTCGCAATTATAAAATATTCAAAAATATTTTTTCAAACAATATAATTTTGAAGCATTTGGATATCATACGCTATCAATAAGGAGCAAGTTGGGTACAAAGATTATGCCATATGGGGCATTTTATAGTGTAAAACACTCATTATGAATCTCTGGCAAAATGTACGCTACTATTGTCACTTGGGTTTTTGCATCTAAATGTACTATAGGGGGGTATGTGGTGTTAAGCCTCCTGGTTGAGGTCCATGCGGGAGGACGTTGTGGGCACTTCGTGGCATATTGTGGGCTATATCATGGGCTATATCGTGGGCTATATTGTGGATGGGAATGCCTAACGAGTGAATCACGCCGAGGTATTGCATTGCATACCTGTGCGTTGGGGCCGTACCATCCTCTCCCCGCGTCCCGAGGCATGTCCCTTGGCGCAGCGCCAGGATGGCTAATTAGGAACATGGTGGCTTCCCTAGACCCTCATTATCCATCTTGGTGCCGCAACACTGTTGACGTCATTGGGATGGCTAATGAGGGAGCAATTGGTTGCCCAAGCACAAAACTAGCCATCCCCGTGCAGCCGGTTAGGTACACGTTGGGGGACATTCTCGTCCCCCGACGTGTCGTTGGGCCTGCGCGATGCGCGAATCGCCTAGCACATGAAGTCATGGCCGTTGCCGAGTGGATGCGCGCGACCATGGTCTAGTGTCATAGAGATCAAAGCCCCGCATTGGCTTGGGTGGCTCTTGGGGGACGGTAGGGGCAAGTGTGATGCGGAAATCGCCTAGCACATATGGCATTGGCTTTCAACGCTGAGACGATTGCTGATGCTTTAATGTCATGGCGATCCAAGCACCATGCAGCCTTGGAGCCATCTCCAGGTTGGTTCTGACAGGCTTGTGCGATGCCCGAATCGCCTAGCACACGATGCCATGGTCCTGGCTGAGTCGTAATGCGACGGACATGGTCTAGTGTCATGGTGATCCAAGCACCGCGTGGGCAGGAAGGTAGTTTGCTTATCCCATTCCGTGCATATAGGGGGACAGTGGGGGGTATGCGCTCTGCGCGAATCGCCTAGCACACGTGGGATTGGATTTCGTTAAGCAACGACGTGAGCGTTGCGATGAGACGATTGCTGATGCTTCAATGTCGTGGCGATCCAAGCACCATGCGGCCTTGAAGCCGTCCCCTGGTTGGTTCCGACAGGCCTGTTCGATGCGCGAATCGCCTAGCACACGATGCCATGGTCCTCGCTGACTTGTAATACGAAGGACGTGGTCTAGTGTCGTGGCGATCCAAGCACTGTGTGGGAAGGAAAGTAGTTTGCTTATCCCGTTTCGTGCATACAGGGGGACGGTGGGGGGCAAGCGTGATGCGTGAATCGCCTAGCACACGTGGCATTGGTTTTCGTTAAGCAACGACACGAGTGTTGCGAAGAGACGATTGCTGATGCTTCAATGTCGTGGCGATCCAAGCACCATGCGGCCTTGAAGCCATCCCCCGGTTGGCTCTAATAGACTTGTGCGATGCGCGAATCGCCTAGCACACGATGTCATGGTCCTCGCTGAGTCGTAATGTGACGGACATGGTCTAGTGTCGTGGTGATCCAAGCAAAGCGTGGGCAGGATAGTAGTTTTCTTGTCCCGTTCCGTGCATATTGGGGGATGGTGGGGGGCATGCATGATGTGCGAATCGCCTAGCACACGTGGGATTGGCTTTTGTTAAACAATGACATGAGCGTTACAATGAGACGTTTGCTAATGCTTCAATGTCGTGGCGATCCAAGCATCATGTGGCCATGAAGCCATCCCCCAGTTGGTTCCGACAGGCCTGTGTGATGCACGAATCGTCTAGCACACGATGCCATGGTCCTCGTTGAGTCGTAATGCGACGTACGTGGCCAAGTGTCGTGGCAATCCAAGCACCGCATGGGAAGAAATATAGTTTGCTTGTCCCGTTCCGTGCATACAGGGGGACAGTGGGGGGCATGCGTGATGCGCGAATCTCCTAGCACAAGTGCCATTGTCTTTCGTTAAGCAACGACGCGAGCGTTGCGATGAGACGATTGCTGATGCTTCAATATCGTGGCGATCCAAGCACCATGCGGCCTTGAAACTATCCCCCAGTTGGTTCGGACGGACCTGTATGATGCTTGAATCGCCTTGTAGACAACGCTATTATCCTCGCTGAGTTGTAATGCAACGGACGTGGTCTAGTGTCGTGGTGATCCAAGCATCGCGTGAGCAGGTAGGTAATTTACTTGTCCCGTTCCGTGCATACAGGTGCATACAAGGGCACGGTGGGGGGCATGCGTGATATGCGAAACGCCAAGCACATGTGGCATTGGGTTTTGTTAAGCAACGAGGCGAGCGTTGTGATGAGACGATTGCTGATGCTTCAATGTTGTGGCAATCCAAGCACCGTACGGCCTTGAAGCTGTCCCCTGGTTGTTTCCGACTGGCTTGTGCGATGCGTGAATCGCCTAGCACACGAAGCCTTGGTCCTCGCTGAGTCGTAATGCGAAGGATGTGGTCTAGTGTCGTGGCAATCCAAGCACCGTGTGGGCAGGAAGGCAGTTTACTTGTCCCATTCTTTGCATGCGGGTCCATAAAGGGGGACGGTGGGGGGCATACGTGATGTGAGAATTGCCTAGCACATGTGGCATTGGCTTTCGTTAAGCAATGACACAAGTATTGCGATGAGACGATTGCTGATGCTTCAATGTCGTGGCGATCCAAGCACCGTGCTGCCTCGAAGCCGTCCCCTGGTGTATTTCCACTGGCCTGCTCGATGCGCGAATCGCCTAGCACACGACGCCATGGTCCTCGCTGAGTCATAATGCGACGGACGTGGTCTAGTGTCGTGGTGATCCAAGCACCGCGTGGGCATGAAGGTAGTTTGCTTGTCCCGTTCTATGCATACGGGTGTATAAAGGGGGACGGTGGAGGGCATGCGTGATGCGCGAATCGCCTAGCACATGTGGCATTGTCTTTCATTAAGCAACGACGCGAGCGTTGCGATGAAACGATTGCTAATGCTTCAATGTCGTGGTGATCGAAGAATCGTGCTACCTCGAAGGCATCCCCCGGTGTATTCCCGCTAGTATGCGCGATGTGCGAATCGCCTAGCACACGACGCCATGGTCCGCGTTGAGTCGTAATGCAATGGACGTGGTCTAGTGTTGTGGCAATCCAAGCATTGCATGGGCAGGAAGCTAGTTTGCTTGTCCCGTTCCATGCATACGGGTGCATAAAGGGGGACAATAGTAGGCATGTGTAATACGCGAATCGCCTAGCACATGTGGCATTGGCTTTCGTTAAGCAACGACGCGAGCCTTGCGATGAGATGATTGTTGATGCTTCAATGTCATGGCGCTCCAAGCACCATCCTGCCTCGAAGTCGTCCCCCGTTGTGTTCCAACTGGCCTTCGTGATGCGCGAATCGCCTAGCACATGACGCCATGGTCCTCGCTGAGTCGTAATGCGACGGACATGGTCTAGTGTTGTGGTAATCCAAGCACTGCGTGGGCCGGAAGGTAGTTTTCTTGTCCCGTTCCGTGCATACAGGGGGACGGTGGGGGGCATGCGTAATGCGCGAATCACCTTGCACAAGTGGCATTGGCTTTCGTTAAGCAACGACGCGAGCATTGCGATGAGACGATTGCTGATGCTTTAATGTCGTGGCGATTCGAGCACCGTGCTGCCTCGAAGCCAGTCCCCGGTGTGTTCCCACTGGCCTGCGTGATGTGCGAATCTCCTAGCACATGACGCCAAAGTCCTCGCTGAGTCGTAGTGCGACGGACGTGGTCTAGTGTTGTGGCGATCCAAGCACCGCTTGGGCAGGAAGTTCGCTTTTGGTTGGTACCTCAGTTGCGTGAAATCGGTGCATGGTCGGGCACCATGAAGTAGGTTATTAAGGTTACGACATGCGGTCTGGTCATGCACCTCATGCTGTCCTCGTCCCATGTCCCTCAGAAATTCTTCATGCCTAGCGGTACGTGCTCGTGCCATCTCGTCGGTTCCATTCGCTTGAAGGGCTTCGTTTGCCTAGACGGTGGGGCGGTTACCGGCTTGGTTGTCTAGGCATAGTAAACGTGATAGCGCGTGAGTAGTGGTCGACTTGTATGGGTCAGTTGGATCCCTGCTTGAGCAGCGACAACCGCCCCTGCTTAGCTATTCATTCGCGGACCGAGTACTTATGTTGCCTCGGTCTGTAGGTCGGTTTCCTGTGTTGTGTACCTACAAAGAAGGCAGTCTAAAGTCACATAATCCATCTTTTGCCTTGCGTCTGCCTCCGTGGACAACGCAGGGCGAACCCCTAAGCACGTCCTGTGTTCCACGCTGCTCACTCCAACAAGTGCGGCATACGTGGCCCATGGGGCGTCGCTCGATCTCTCGGATGCAGCACACCATGACGGTATGGGGTCCTTGGCCTCTCTTTTTCCGAAATCAGCGTTCGTCGCTAATCACGTATGACGGTCGTGCGCTCGTCTCGAGCCGTCGACCCTTAGGGGATGATGTGCCTCGTGTCATGCCGTCGTCGGTGAGGAATGCTACCTAGTTGATCCTACCAGTAGTCATATACTTGTCTCAAAGTTTAAGCCATGCATGTGTAAGTATGAACTAATTCAGACTGTGAAACTATGAATGGCTCATTAAATCAGTTATAGTTTGTTTGATGGTATCTACTACTCGGATAACCGTAGTAATTCTAGAGCTAATACGTGCAACAAACCCCAACTTCTGGAAAGGATGCATTTATTAGATAAAAGGTCGACGCGGGCTTTGCCCGTTGCTGCAATGATTCATGATAACTCGATGGATCACATGGCCCTCATGCCGGCGACGCATCATTCAAATTTCTACCCTATCAACTTTCGATGGTAGGATAGTGGCCTACCATGGTGGTGACGGGTGACGGAGAATTAGGGTTCGATTCCGGAAAGGGAGCCTGAGAAATGGCTACCACATCCAAAGAAGGCAGCAAGCGCGCAAATTACCCAATCCTGATACGGGGAGGAAGTGACAATAAATAACAATACCGGGCTCAAAGAGTCTGGTAATTGGAATGAGTACAATCTAAATCCCTTAACGAGGATCCATTGGAGGGTAAGTCTGGTGCCAGCAGTCGCGGTAATTCCAGCTCCAATAGCATATATTTAAGTTGTTGCAGTAAAAAAGCTCGTAGTTGGACTTTGGGATAGGTCGGCTAGTCCGCCTCAGGTGTGCACTGGTCGTCTCATCCCTTCTGCCGGTAATGCGCTCCTGGCCTTAACTGGCCGGGTCGTGCCTCCGGCGCTATTCCTTTGAAGAAATTAAAGTGCTCAAAGCAAGCCTTACGCTCTGTATACATTAGCATGGGATAATATTATTGGATTTTGATCCTATTGAGTTGGCCTTTGGGATCAGAGTAATGATTAACAGGGACAGTCGGTGGCATTCGTATTTCATAGTCAGAGGTGAAATTCTTAGATTTATGAAAGACGAACAATTGCGAAAGCATTTGCCAAGGATGTTTTCATTAATCAAGGACGAAAGTTGGGGGCTCGAAGATGATCAGATATCGTCCTAGTCTCAACCATAAACGATGCAGACCAGGGATCGGCGGATGTTGCTTTTAGGACACCGTCGGCACCTTATGACAAATGAAAGTTTTTGGGTTCCGGGGGGACTATGGTCGCAAGGCTGAAACTTAAAGGAATTGACGGAAGGGCACCACTAGGAGTGGAACATGCGGCTTAATTTGACTCAACACGGGGAAACTTACCAGGTCCAGACATAGTAAGGATTGACAGACTGAGAGCTCTTTCTGGATTCTATGGGTGGTAGTGTGACACACCGATCCCTCTCGAGACCGGGAGTTTTATCAATCAATCTAATCACATTCCAATTCCAAACCCGGGCAAAATTTTAGGGAAAGACGGACGGAGTCCCCCTGTTTCTAGGCAAAATGAAAGACCTGTAATAGCATATAAATGACCAATACCGTGTCCAACCATACAAAACTTCCTCAAGGCCATCCGAGCCTCGGTTCTCAACAATTAAACTCAACAAGTATACATACATTTCCAATTTAAAAGCTAACCTATATCTTTCCATTTTTGACAAGTACATTCAAACTAGACAATTAAACCATACTAAGCTACTGTATAAAATAAACTATCATGCCATTCTAATTCTTTTCCTTGGGACATTACAAACATGCATTGAAGTTAAGCTATGCTAACTGATTACATAACTAGCTTATCAATTTACCTCAACTATTTAGCTAATTTAGATTACATTTCTTTTAACAATAAATACATACAATACATAAAAGCATACATCTTGCATCTTTGACAACTCAAGCCACTTAGCACGCAAGACAACTCTTCAAGCACGAACTTTCCAGCTAACATGACATTTCCTGAAATGTGGCAGTGAGGAGTGAGTATACACAACACGTATACTCAGTGAGGGCGAGACATATATCGAATTGGAGAGAAAGAAAGTCGTGCAATGCAAATAAGACAGTTAAGCAATATAACTGATAAATAAGCAATCAAGACAAACAATCAATACAATAAGCAATTACTGAAAGCATTAACACAACCATTCAAAGCTATACCACACTCTGAAGGCTATGGTTCACTCATACGAGCAATATACCATTTCACGAGCGATACATGAATCTCGAGCTTGATGTTGACAACGATGACAATAAGCGCGCAACCACCTTATAACACCAGTTTGGAATACCCCGGGAGTAACCATCAATTCTACGACCCAAATCTCCCTGGGAGGCAACCCAAGAGAGAAAAGGGAATAGGACACGGAGCTAGAGCAACCAACACCGGCAACCCGAGGCTACCCGGAGAGGCCCATCACTCATGCCCTGACACTATGCAATGCAAGACTCGATACAAGGCGCTAGACAAGCGATAGCACAACAATACAGAATAGAGGAGATAAACGAGATATCAAGCATTATTCAACATTTGTTAAACATTTCAATCACTAATCAACTCTAACAAGCGTAATAAGCATTAACAAGCATTAACAAACATTTACAACCAAATAATTAATAAGAACAACACCAACTAACATTATCAAGCAATAACAAGTATTCTATAGGCATTATAAGCATTCTATAGGCAGCATAAGCATTCTATAAGCAATATAAGCATTCTATAAGCAATATTCTATGAAAATACACAAAATCACGAAAATGACCCCAACTTACCAAATGCTACTACTTCCAAACGAGCCACGAGTTTTGGAAATCGACTTTGCCAATCCTCCTAGGTTACCATAAAGCACGTCTAAAGACCACAAAATCCCACTTTACCCTAGTATTCTCGCAAAGCCCCGATTTTCCCCTTTGCTTGTTTGAACTACAACTACCTCAACCGATTACCCAACCAATGTCACAACTACACCAAAAGTGCTTCCATGACCTCTCGAGACAATGCCATCACGCAAAACGATAAAATGCCAAACTTGACCTAAACGACCTCAACTTTCACTAAGCCGTTTTTCTCCGTTTTTCCATTATACATTCCAATTAAACCATACATTTAGGCATTTTAGCATATCTAGCACCTTCCTACATCAACAGAACGCATAACGGAGCAACTTCATCGAAACAGGGGTTTACTATTCACTATTTACTATTCAATTAACAATTTATATTTCAATTTCGATATTCAACTGCAGAAAATGTTAAAAAGCTATAAATACATGTTCTACGATTGCTAGGGAACATACTTTAAGCCTCAAATCAATTAAAACAACAATATACATATAAAATCCAAAAATCAAAGTTAATACACAAAATATTCAAATGCGCAAATAACCATGAAACCCTCACCTTAGACGCTCCTAGACGCTAGGAAAACCTCGTAGGACGCCTCGGAAACCACCCCATGCAAGCTCACGCGAAGCTTTGATGATTTGGCTTGAAATCTTTTTTTTTTCTTCTTCTTCATATTTTCGGCCCTTCATGTTCTGTTTTCAGCTTCTTTTTTTTTGGGTGCTAATTTAAGCTATTTTATAGATGACAACAAGTCAACTTGGTCAAGGCTTGGTCAACTAACTTAAACTTGTCAAATAAGCTTGTTTTATGCGTTTTAAAGCTAAAACAACTAACATAAATCCAATTCTAGTTAAATACAGCTTAAAACACTAAATTACTAGTTTTCACTATTTGCTGAGGACTCGAATTCATTTCCTAACTATCGCTCTCGATATGCTATGCACTTTGCGACAATAAAAGATTAACAATTAAATCTCAAAGAATTTAAGAAAATATAATTTTGAAGAGTAATCATGGTTGAAAATTTACTCCGGCTCGGAGCTACTTTTCATTTAATTGGAAACTGAGCTTTAAGGTGCAAGAAAAATAAAACCGATTAACATAATTATGAAACGTAATTGTTATTCCGTTAAAATAATTTGCTGGAGTATTATTCTAGTTACTTCTAAAAGAAATATGAAATAAAGCTACATATAAATGTTTAACTAAAAATAAACACAAATCCAATGCTAACATTTAAGATGTCACTTAATTAAATGTAGTTAAATGCATTTAAATGCATGCCAGGTTCGGATTATCACATCCTTCCCCCCTTAAAACAATTGCGTCCTCGCAATTCTTCTTCCAATAGAACTCTGCATCCACTGAAATACAACTCTGACTAGTCTTCATTAGCTACTGAACAAGTATTTAATCAAGATGACCAATAGGAAAGTTCAAGTAGAAATGCCAAGTAGTAACGCCAAATAAAGGCTCAAATGTAGATACCGTACAAGAATCCCGTTGACACGAATACCGAAGAAGAATAAATTCTAACCAGAAACGCCGAGATAATACCAATAAAGACTAAAGCAAAGATACTGTAGATAAAATCACATCGCATATTAATGATAAGAAGAATACCGAATGAATACCCCATGCACGAATCTCTAGTAGAAGCTCAACTATTACCGCCCGAGAACTCCCAAACAAGAAGCCAAATAGAGGCTCAAACAAAGGTTCCATCTAGGGGTCCAAAGAAGTACCCCGCTGGTCATGAATTTCATAGAAGAATTCCCTGTTAAGAGTGCTGATGAAAATATTAAGAAACCCAATCAAATATACTTCAAAAGTTCCAAAGAAGCCTTCCAAATAATAACCCTATAGGACAACCCATTAGATTTCGAGTATCGCTACCAAATGCTGAGAGGAATGTCAAAGGGAATAGCAGAGAAAATATAAGGTGCCCAATAAGACAACCAAGTTGAATAACAAACATAGTTTCCCAGATGGACGAAAACTCCAAGGATAAGCACTGAACTGGTGAACAATATACCAAAACCAAACTCTGAGGCCTCTTCACTGTTTGCCAAGTAAGAACTTCATACAACCTTGCCAATGAGGAAAATACCAATAGAACGCCCAATAAGAATTTCAAAGAATACCATAAGTAGTACTATACAATAAGTCTGATAGGAATTCCAAATACCAAACCTACTGAGGAACACTGAAGAAGATATCCGAAACAATGCTCCAATAAGAAAGTAGCCAAGTTTGCCTAATAAGTAAATATTAAATAATTGGCCACTGAGAATTCCAGAAAATACCATTGAAGAATTTTCAATCAGGGATGCCAGTATCACACCAATAAAGACCGAGACACATATACCATAGATAATACTGTGCAGTAAGGCCGATTAAAATACCAATAGCCAAATCCATCGAGAAATGCCAACAGAAGTCTGCAAAGAATACCCATTAAGAAAACCAAAGAATGCTCTAAAGAATAACCAAATAAAACCCCAAGAGAAAGCTACTCTTTCACAACTGTTAAGCACAGAGGAAGACCATAGAGATTTGACAATAACCGAGCTCCAAAAGCAAACACCAATTCCCAAATAAAGGCTAGTCAAATGTCATTCATTTCCTGCCAATCCATACACCTTGAAAGGCCAACTGCGAACCACTTTCTTCAGGGGAGAAAGAGGACTTACTTACCATTTCAATAGGACATGTATGAATGCCAATATATCACAGTTATACATATGCCTTAAGCTATTATGCCAGCAAGTTTACAAAATAGTTTATTCAACAAAGTCTCTCAAGCACGACAATCAAGTCAAGCACAACATAATCAATTCAAATAACGGCATAGCTAATTCAAGACATTCCAAAACACACATTACAAGTAATACTTCAAGCAAATAACAACTCACGAGGTCGATTCGATTCACAATGCCAATTCAATAGGTTAATTCAATGCACAACTAGACACTTCACTTTACTTAGCACACAATTAAGACATAACACATAACTATATCACATAGGAGCACACATTCAGATCAAGACACACAATCTCACATACAAGCATACACTTTCAAGACACACTTAACAAGCACACATTCAAGGATCACTACCCACCAGACCGAGGACCCTGTCCCGGCATATGAGATAAACAAGCTCTGATACCACCTGTGACACCCCGATCCCTCTCGAGACCGGGAGTTCTATCAATCAATCTAATCACATTCCAATTCCAAACCCGGGCAAAATTTTAGGGAAAGACGGACGGAGTCCCCCCTGTTTCTAGGCAAAATGAAAGATCTGTAATAGCATATAAATGACCAACACCGTGTCCAACCATACAAAACTTCCTCAAGGCCTTCCGAGCCTCGGTTCTCAACAATTAAACTCAACAAGTATACATACATTTCCAATTTAAAAGCTAACCTATATCTTTCCATTTTTGACAAGTACATTCAAACTAGACAATTAAACCATACTAAGCTACTGCATAAAATAAACTATCATGCCATTCTAATTCATTTCCTTGGGACATTACAAACATGCATTGAAGTTAAGCTATGCTAACAGATTACATAACTAGCTTATAAATTTACCTCAACTATTTAGCTAATTTAGATTACATTTCTTTTAACAATAAATACATACAATACATAAAAGCATACATCTTGCATCTTTGACAACTCAAGCCACTTAGCACACAAGACAACTCTTCAAGGACGAACTTTCCAACTAACATGACAATTCCTGAAATGTGGCGGTGAGGAGTGAGTATACACAACACGTATACTCAATGAGGGTGAGACAGATATCAAATTGGAGAGAAAGAAAGTCGTGCAATGCAAATAAGACAGTTAAGCAATATAACTGATAAATAGGCAATCAAGACAAACAATCAATACAATAAGTAATTACTGAAAGCATTAACACAACCATTCAAAGCTATACCACACTCTGAAGGCTATGGTTCACTCATACAAGCAATATACCATTTCACGAGCGATACATCAATCTCGAGCTTGATGTTGACAACGATGACAATAAGTGCGCAACCACCTTATGACACCAGTTTGGAATACCCCGGGAGTAACCATTAATTCTACGACCCAAATCTCCCTGGGAGGCAACCCAGGCGAGAAAAGGGAATAGGACACGGAGCTAGAGCAACCAACACCGGCAACCCGAGGCTACCCGGAGAGGCCCATCACTCACGTCCTGACACTATGCAATGCAAGACTCGATACAAGGCGATAAACAAGCGATAGCACAACAATACAGAATAGAGGAGATAAACGAGATATCAAGCATTATTCAACAATTGTTAAACATTTCAATTAATAATCAACTCTAACAAGCGCAATAAGCATTAACAAGCATTTACAACCAAATAAGTAACAAGAACAACACCAACTAACATTATCAAGCAATAACAAGTATTCTATAGGCATTATAAGCATTCTATAGGCAACATAAGCATTCTATAAGCAATATAAGCATTCTATAAGCAATATTCTATGAAAATACACAAAATCACGAAAATGACCCCAACTTACCAAACGCTACTACTTCCAAACGAGCCACGAGTTTTGGAAATCGACTTCGCCAATCCTCCTAGGTTACCATAAAGCACGTCTAAACACCACAAAACCCCAGTTTACCCTAGTATTCCCGCAAAGCCCCAATTTTTCCCTTTGCTCGTTTGAACTACAACTACCTTAATCGATTACCCAACCAATGTCACAACTGCACCAAAAGTGCTTCCATGACCTCTTGAGACAATGCCATCACGCAAAACGATAAAATGCCAAACTTGACCTAAATGACCCCAACTTTTACTAAGCCATTTTTCTCCGTTTTTCCATTATACATTCCAATTAAACCATACATTTAGGCATTTTAGCATATCTAGCACCTTACTACATCAACAGAATGCATAACGGGGCAAATTCATTGAAACGGGGGTTTACTATTCACTATTTACTGTTCAATTAACAATTTATATTTCAATTTCGGTATTCAACCTCAGAAAATGTTAAAAAGCTAAAAATACATGTTCTACAATTACTAGGGAACTTACTTTAAGCCTCAAATAAAATAAAACAACAATATACGGATAAAACCCAAAAATCAAAATTAATACACAAAATATTCAAATGCACAAATAACGATGAAACCCTCACCTTAGACACTCCTAGACGCTAAGAAAACCTCATAGGACACCTCGAAAACCACACCGTGCAAGCTCACGCGAAGCTTTGATGATTTGGCTTCAAATCTTTTTTTTTCTTCTTCTTCATATTTTTGGCCCTTCATGTTCTGTTTTTAGCTTCTTTTTTTTTGGGGTGCTAATTTAAGCTATTTTATAGATGACAACAAGTCAACTTGGTCAAGGCTTGGTCAACTAACTTAAACTTGTCAAATAAGCTTGTTTTATGTGTTTTAAAGCTAAAACAACTAACATAAATCCAATTCTATTTAAATACAGCTTAAAACACTAAAATTAAAACACTAAATTACTAGTTTCCACTATTTGCTGAGGACTCGAATTCATTTCCTAACTATCGCTCTCGATATGCTATGCACTTTGCGACAATAAAAGATTAACAATTAAATCTCAAAGAATTTAAGAAAATATAATTTTGAAGAGTAATCATGGTTGAAAATTTACTCCAGCTCAGAGCTACTTTTCATTTAATTGGAAACCGAGCTTTAAGGTGCAAGAAAAATAAAACCGATTAACATAATTATGAAAAGTAATTGTTATTCCGTTAAAATAATTTGCTGGAGTATTATTCTAGTTACTTCTAAAAGAAATATGAAATAAAGCTACATATAAATGTTTAACTAAAAAAAAACACAAATCCAATGCTAACATTTAAGATGTCACTTAACTAAATGCAGTTAAATGCCTTTAAATGCATGCCGGGTTTGGGTTATCATATGTAGTGGATGGCCATTCTTAGTTGGTGGAGCGATTTGTCTGGTTAATTCTGTTAACAAACGAGACCTCAGCCTGCTAACTAGCTATGCGAAGGTATCCCTCCGCAGCTAACTTTTTAGAGGGACTACGGCCTTTTAGGCCTTGGAAGTTTGAGGTAATAACAGGTCTGTGATGCCCTTAGATGTTCTGGGCCGCATGTATGCTACACTGATGTATTCAACGACTCTATAGCCTTGGCCGACAGGCCCGGGTAATCTTTGAAATTTTATCGTGATGGGTATAGATCATTGCAATTGTTGGTCTTGAATGAGGAATTCTTAGTAATCGCGAGTCATCAGCTCACGTTGACTACGTCCCTGCCCTTTGTATACACCGCCCATTGCTCCTACCGATTGAATGATCCGGTGAAGTGTTCGGATTGCAGCGACGTGGGCGATTCGCTGCCTGCGACGTCACGAGAAGTCCACTGAACCTTATCATTTAGAGGAAGAAGAAGTCGTAACAATGTTTCCGTAGGTGAACCTGTGGAAGGATCATTGTCGAACCCTGCGAAGGCAGAACGACCTGCGAACCCGTTTAAACAACGCGGGGCTAAGCGAGGGGGGCAGCTCGTCCCCAACCCGCGTATCGGTCTTGAGTCCGGGCGAATGCCCCACAAACAACGAACCCCGATGCAGAATGCGCCAAGGAAAACAAAAATTGGGGGCCAGCCTATCCATGCCCCGTCCGTGGTGTACTGGGTTAGGCCTAGGTCCCTTACGAAAGGAAAATGACTCTCGGCAACAGATATCTCAGCTCTCGCATCGATGAAGAACGTAGAAAAATGCGATACTTGGTGTGAATTACAGAATCCCGTGAACCATCGAGTTTTTGAACACAAGTTGCACCCGTAGTCGTCAGGCCGAGGGCATGTCTGCCAGGGCATCACACATCGCGTCATCCCCCCACCCCGCTCCCCAACATTGGGTTGTCGGGTTCGTGCGTGGGGGCGGATTTTGGCCTCCCGTGTCTCGAGGCGCAGTTGGCCGAAATACGAGTCCGGCACGACGGATGTCACGACAAGTGGTGGTTGGTCCAATCAACTTGCAAGTTGTCGTGCGTCGTCCCGTCGCGCGTGTGGGATTGAAGATTGACCCTCCGGCGCTATGCACTATGACCGTGACCCCAGGTCAGGCAGGATTACCTGCTGAGTTTAAACATATCAATAAGGGGAGGAAAAGAAACTTACAAGGATTCCCTTAGTAACGGTGAGCGAACCGGGAACAGCCCAGCTTGAGAATCGGGATAAGCGTCCAAATTGTAGTCTGGAGAAGCGTCCTCAACGACGGACCGGGCCCAAGTGTTGGATTGTTCACCCACAAATAGGGAACGTGAGTTGGGTTTAGACCGTCGTGAGATAGGTTAGTTTTACTCTACTGATGACAGTGTCGTAATAGTAATTCAACCTAGTATGAGAGGAACCGTTGATTCGCACAATTGGTCATCGTGCTTGGTTAAAAAGCCAGTGGCACAAAGCTACCGTGCGCTGGATTATGATAGAATGCCTCTAAGTCAAAATCTAGGCTAGAAGCGATGCGCTCGCCTGCCGCCCATTCACCGACCCGTAGTAGGGGCCTCCGGTCCCCAAGGGCATATGTCGTTGGCCAAGTCGTCATGACGGAAGCGTCGCGCTAGCCGCCTTGAAGTAGAATTCCCATCGAGCGACGGGCAGAATCCTTTGCCAATGACTTAAATACGTGACGGGGTATTGTAAGTGGTAGAGTGGCCTTGCTGCCATGATCCACTGAGATTCAGCCCTTTGTCGCTCCTATTCGTCCCTCCCACTCCTCGCTTATCTCTGCCCCATCCGCAATCCAATCCCGTCAACCAACACTATTTCCCCCAAATGGGGCAAGAGGTTCGACGCCCTATGCCACTCCCCAAGTGTGTCTCCAAGTGCCTAAGTAAGTCATAAGTTGTAACCCAAGTGTCGATGAATGAATGCCCATGTTTTGCCAAGTTCTCTGCACCCAAGTCCGAATAATATTAGCCCAAGTTAGTTTGCCACACTCACTTCCTGCTATAGTGCCGCCACAAGTGTTGTGGGGTTTTGAGGCAACGGTGATGCCCAATCATGCCCAAGTGCTAAGTGCTATGCCCAAGGATGCCCAAGTGCTAAGTACTATGCCCAAGTGCTATGCCGAAGGATGCCCAAGTGCAAAGTGCTATGCCCAAGTGCTAAACCCAAGGATGCCCAAGTGCTATACCCAATCCCAAGTGTCGACGTAATAAGTTTTAAGTGTCGACGCGCGAATGCCCAAAGTGCTATACCCAAGTGCTATGTGCTATGCCCAATGATGCCCAAGAGCTATGTGTTATGCCCATTGATGCCCATGTGCTATGTTCACCCAAGCTCTATGCCCAAGTGCTTTGTGCACCCAAGTGCTATGCCCAATGATGCCTAAGTGCTATGTGCTATGCCCAAGTGCTGAAGGGCCTACTGTCGACCGACCTCACGCATCGCCTTGGGTGCCCAAGTGTTAGACAACCTATGCTTTCTTTGTAAGAGATGGCAAAAAATTTAAATCCGACCTTGTGTACTACCGGCCCGCGAAGGTGCCTAACGTCCTTCCCTTAGCATTAATAGTGACTTAGGTTATGTTGCCCCTATCTTCGGCCCGGTTGGGCACGTTCGTGAACGGTTGCAGCACGACTGCCCACGGTGTTGCACGATGGCAAACGATTGGGCCTCGGAAGAGGCACGTACTTGGGGCCTCCGATGAGCCGCAAATTGTCAAGCAGTTGGGGCAAGGCTCGACAAGTAGTGGGGTCAAGCATGGGGCATGATGGGGAAAGCAGTTGGGCCACGCGGGGTACGCGCATAGGGCGAGCGCATGGGGTGCCCATGCCGCACGATGGTGCGTACATGTGGCCCACATACCGCACGAAGGTGTGTGCATGGTACGCGCATGCAGCACGAAGGTGCGAGCATGAGACACCCATGCTGCACGAAGGTGCGCGCATGGGGCGCACATGTGGCACGATGGAGCATGCATGCTGCCTACATGCTGCACGAAGGTGCGCGTATAGGGTACCTATGCCGCACGATGGTGCGAGCATGCCGCACGAAGGTACGCGCATGGATCACCCATGCCGCAGGATGGTGCGAGCATGCCACATAAAGGTGCGCGCATAGGGCGCCTATGTTGCACGATGGTGCGCCCATGCCACCCGATGGCGCGCGCATGCCACACGAAGGTTCGCGCATGGGGCGCCCATGCATCATAAAGGTGCGCGCATGGGTGCCCCTGCCACTCGATGGTGCGCGCATACCACACTATGGTGCTTCCATGTGGCCCGCATACCGCACGATGGTACGCCCATGGGGCGCCCATACAGCATGATGGTACGCGCCTGGGGCGCGTATGCCGTACTCTAGTGCGCTCATGCGGACCGCATGCCGCACGAAGGTGCACGCATGGGGCGCCCATGCTGCACGAAGATGCGCACATTGGGCGTCCATGCCGTACGATGGTGCGCGCATGGCTCACGAAGGTGCGCGCATGGGGTGCCTTTGCCGCTCGATGCTGTGCATATTGGACGCGCATACCGCAAGATGGTGAGAGCATGTGGCCTGCATGCCGCACTAAGGTGCTCACATTGGGTGCCCATGCCACACGATGGTGCGCGCATAGGGCGCACATACCGTACGATGGTGCGTGCATGTGGCCCGCATGCCGCACGAAGGAACGCGCATAGTGCGCCCATGCCGCACGATGGTGCGCACATGCCGCATGAAGGTGCACGCATGGGGTACCCATGCCGCACGATGGTGCTCAAATTGGGTGCGCATGCCGCACGATGGTGAGCGCATGTGGCCCGCATGCCGCATGAAGGTGCGTGCATGGGGCGCCCGCGCCCCACGATGGTGCGCGCATGTGGCACGAAAGTGCGGGCATGGTGGGCCCATGCCGCACGATGGTGCGCGCATGGGGCCCCCATGCCACACGATGGTGCGGACATCGGGCTTGCATGCCGCACGATGGTGTGCACATGTGGCCCGCATGCCGCACGAAGGTGCGAGCATGGGGCGCTCGTTCCACACGATGGTGCGCGTAAGTGGCGCGCGAGGGGCGCTCAATGGGCGCTGTTGGGGCATAGCTGGGGCACTGTTGGGGCGCTGTTGGGGCACTATGGGGGTATTGTGAGGCCCGACCTCGATTTTCATGTGATACCTCGTTTCGTGTGCCTTAGTCTAGATTTGCGTGTCTTGACCTAGGTTTAATATTTGTGTCTCGTTTTATGTGCCTTGCATCGAATTACGTGCATTCATTTAGGGTTACGTGTATTTGCTTGGGAAACGTGCATTTGTCTCGTAGTTCGTGCCTTACCTCATAGTGCGTGCCCTAAACCTAAGAAAGCGTGCCCGCATGCTAATCAAGAAAGCATCTTACACGAAGTACTAGATCATTAATTAGTCCTCCAAACTCCACTAACTAATATTAAAATGCTAATTCAACTCATTTGAAGACGAAATTGCACCAAAAGCTAAGCATTCTATATTCTTTATTCCTTATTCTTTTGCACATCCCAAACACACAATATTATATTGCTCAACCAAGACAAAAATTCAGAATCTTGCACAAGCTTGGCCGACAACATGGATCATTTGAACAAGCATTACAATTTCAAAATTTATACCTAGATATTCTATGACAAGCTCATGACACAAAGCATAAAAGAAAATGACTCAAAACTCTACCCAAAGCTCCACCATCTTGGCCCACTCAATCACCCATGCTAGACAATTCAAACATGCTCTTGAAGACACAAAATTCAGAATTTTACAAGCTCAAGGCCGACCAAATGCTCAAGCCTTTCATTTCATTCTCTCATTCTCTCTTTCTCTCATTCACTCTCTCATTTCCTCTCTCTTTCTCTCGGCCTTAGCTGCAATTCTACACTCCATAGCTTAAGGTCATCATCCTAAGATTCATCAAGGCATTCAAGCCACTAAGGAACTCGACCAAGCAAGCTAGAAGCCAAGAAACACGCATGCAAGCTCATAGCACATTCATTCGGCCCTTAGGTATGTTGATAGCTTCTCTTTCATTTTCTTTTTGTTCTAGCCACTTGCACATACTAAGAACATGGTTACTAAGCTAGGAATTAGAGAATCTCAAGTTATCTCTCGGCTAAGCAAGGAGAAAAGTCGATCTTGTGCACCATCAAGAGCTTTGTGCATCTTCATTGTTGTCTTGCTAAGGTGAGGGCTAAAACTCTCTTGAAAAGCTTTCAAAAACCACATGCATGCCTTTAAATGTCTATTTTTACCTCTGTACTTGTTATATATGTGTGTACATGAGCTTTTGTAAACATGCATGGCAAGATATTTGGCTAGAATGTGAAGATAGGCGAAATCGCGTAAATGGACAGTCTTCTGACTTGTTGGAGCGAAGTGATTTCAACCAGGTAAATGATGTTGAAAATGCATAAAAGTTGGTAGGTGACTAGTTTTGCCAGTTCTGAGAATTTTTTGTAGAAATAGGCCAAAGCCAATTTTGACTCTAAGGTCTTCAAAATGGCAAAACATCGAAAGGTGTCCAAATCTGGAAAATCTGGGAAAACGAAGTAGGTTTTGGTAGATTCACTGTCCTTGTAGAACGAACCAGTTTTGACTTAGTAAATGATGTCTAAAATGCATGTAATTTGGTATACAAATATGTTTTTCAGTTCTGGACATTTTTGTCAGAATAGACTAAGGCACAATCTGGCCCTAAGATCCTAAAAAATGACAAGTATTGAAATGTGTACAAATCTGGACAGTTTTGCGTAGTCTCACGGTTTTGGCTATAACTCTTGAACCCGAACTCCAAATGATGCGAGGTTTGTTTCTAGATTTATTTCACTCCTTAAGTTTAATTTGACATTTTTTTCACTGGAATTGGAGATTTTTTGCTTCTCTCAATGATTGTGAGAAAACAGACCATCGCAGTGAGGTTTTCATCTAGTGATATGCTTTGAAAATTATTGAAACTTCTCTTGTTGTATTAAATGCTTGGGATTGTGGCACTTGGATGTTGTGTGGACTGTTTCGAATGCTTGAGGGTGTTTTAACTAATCGATGCATGGCTTGAGTTTAATTACGTGACAACTTGGGGCTTAATTGCGCGGGCGAGCATGAATTCGCACGGGTGAGCATGAATTGAAACCCTAATGACTAGGAAAACTCACTAAGTGTTGATCCTATGGATATCGTGTTTAATTATGTGATTAGTAGGCTAACCGTAGTTTCCCTTATAGCCCTAAATGTGATTCCGATGATTACATATTGACAAGTAGACCTTTATTGCACCCGGTCCCATGTAAACGTCGTCGCATGTTGTATGACCTTATTATTTGATTACGTGAACTTCGAAATGAGTTATATGACTTAATTTACATGCGTTACATGGCTGCCCGTTTAATATTCATATAACTCCATGTGCTTTACGAGTGAAATTACTTGTCATATCGTGCCTCGCGTATTTACTTGTCAATGTGTAATCTTATGACTGCTCGGAGGCAACCTACTTTGTTTTCCTCCTAATGTGGTATATTAAATGTCATAAATGTGTATTGCATACAAGGTTGCAACCTTTCATTCTGGCGTGGTAGCGTTCACGCACACCGGGCGGCATCGGGCTTGCCAGTGCAACCGTGACTACCATTGTCCAATTCCCTCTCTCGCTTGGGGGCTAGACTTCCTCAGAGAGTTGGGTCATAGGATTTCGGGGTACATCCGGAGTACACCCATTTGGCGTGATAAGTGGATGATTTGAAGTCGGCCGTAACAACTGATACTGGAAATGAACTGAGAGTAAAAGCTCACCGTATCCTTTTCACTTTATGTATAAGTACTCTCGCTTGGTTCCTAGAGGACCTCGGGGAGGAAAGACGGGTAATTGTGTTCTTTTACTCTTATATTACATTATGAACTTACTTGTGATATATTTCATGCTTGCAAAAAGGGTTTTCATAAGTTGAACCAAAAAAAGAGTTTCAAAACTTATTTCTCATTCCCCCTCGCTGAGTTCATAAGGACTCACCCTCTTTTATCATCTCAGGTGAAGAAGACTAGGAACAGATACCTGAGGACAACGTGCCTATTGATGACTCATTGGAATGATTGCTTGCCCTACGTGCCTTACTTGACTATGGTCATTTTGTGAACAATGTGTTGCTTGAAGACTATTTCTTATGTTGCTTGTTGTTGTATTGTAAATGACCCCCGTTGTAATTTGGGGAATGATTTTGGCTTGTACTAATCATAACTAGTTAGACACCCTTATGGCCGTTTTTGCTATCGCTATTGGTTAGTATCTATCACAGGCTTATGAAGTATCCGGTAAAGGATTAAGTAAAATGAATCTATCCAATCTTAAGCAGGTACTCATTGTTAAGCTAAGATCAACATGTACTTTAGGATTAACAAACAAATGAGACATAGTATCATGATAGGTTATTAGTCAAACGAGACTTCGAGATAACTAGTAGGCGTTTCGATAGGTGATAAATAGTAATCTTAGTTGGGAATGAAATTGAGATTGGAAATTTTGAGGCGTCTAGAGAATTAGGTCAAACTAAAGAGCCCAATTACAGTCGTTATGTTGCCGGTTTTCTGGAGAATTTGTAGAGTTTAGGCTAAACGTTAAGTATTAAACCTCATGAACGATTAAGTACGTGAATGACTTGAATGTTTAGATCACACCCTAGTCTAACCTCTATAGGTCAGGTTGGGGCGTGACAAGTACACTTGGGGGACGATGGGGGATGTTGGGGGACGGCTTTGGCACTACTAGGGGATGTTGGGTACGACGGGCAATGTTAAGCATTCGGGAGTATTAGGCATGCAGAATGTATTATGACACGAATGTGGACATTGATATTCTTTTACAAGTGGTTACCGAATGTTCGAAGTAGTCTTAACCTTTGCCTTGTCCGACAAATAGTTCATCACATTTGTAGGCGAAATAGATTAATCGGTTTCCCAATCCATCCAAAAAAAAAATTTAACGCCAAATATCATCTAAACAAATTAATTTATGAATTAATATAATTTTTTTGAATTTTCTAGTAGTTTTTCTGATTTTTCCCTATTTTTCATAATTTTTAAATATTAAAAATTAATTTTTTAAAAAAAATATATTTAAATATCATTTAACAAATTAATGTATGAATTAATATAATTTTTTCTGAATTTTCTACTATTTTTCTGCTTTTTCCATATTTTTTGTAATTATTAAATATTAAAAAATATTTTTTTGAAAAAAATAATTTTGAAGCATTTGGATATCATATGCTATCAATAAGGAGCAAGTTGGGTATGAAGATCATGCCATATGGGGCTTTTTATAGTGTAAAACACCCATTATGAATCTCTAACAAAATGTACGCCACTGCTCTCACTTGGGTTTTTACATCTAAATGTACTATAGGGGGGTATGTGGTGTCAAGCCTCCTGGTCGAGGGCCATGCGGGGGGACGTTGTGGCACTTCGTGGCACATTGTGGGCTATATCGTGTGCTATATTGTGGGCGGGAATGCCTACTGAGTGAATCCCGTCGAGGTATTGCATTGCATACATGTGCGTTGGGGCTGTACCACCCCCGCCCCGCGTCCCCCGCATGTCCTCGGCACAGCACCAGGATGGCTAATGAGGAACGTGGGGGCTTCCCTAGCCCCTCATTATCCATCTTGGTACTGCAACACCGTCGACGTCATTGGGATTGCTAATGAAGGGGCGAGTAGTTGCCCAAGCACAAAACTAGCCATCCCCGTGCCGCCGGCTAGGTACATGTTAGGGGATATTCCCGTCCCGCGACATGTCATTGGGCCTGTGCGATGCGCGAATCGCCTAGCACACAAAGCCATAGTCGTTGCTGAGTAGATGCGCGTAGCCATGGTCTAGTGTAATGGCGATCCAAGCATCGCGTTGGTTTGGGTGGCTCTTGGGGGACGGTGGGGGCAAGCGTGATGTGCGAATCTCCTAGCACACGTGGGATTGGCTTTCGTTAAGCAACGACGCGAGCGTTATGATGAGACGATTGTTGATGCTTCAATGTCGTGGCAATCCAAGCACCATTCGGCCTTGGAGCCGTCGCCCGGTTGGTTCTGACAGGCCTGTGCGATGCGCGAATTGCTTAGCACACGATGCCATGGTCCTTGCTAAGTCGTAATGCGACGGACGTGGTGTAGTGTTGTGGCGATCCAAGCACCGCGTGGGAAGGAAGGTAGTTTGCTTGTCCCATTCTATACATATAGGGGGACGATGGGGGGCAAGCGTGATGCGCAAATCGCCTAGTACACGTGGCATTGGCTTTCGTTAAGCAACGACGTGAGCGTTGCGATGAGATGATTGCTGAAGCTTCAATGTTGTGGCGATCCAAGCACCATGCAGCCTTGAAGCCGTCCCCTGGTTGGTTCCAACAGGCCTGTGTGATGCGCGAATCGCCTAGCACACGATGCCATGGTCCTTGCTGAGTCGTAATGCGACGGACGTGGTCTAGTGTCGTGGCGATCCAAGCACCACATGGGAAGAAAGGTAGTTTGTTTGTCCCGTTTCGTGCATACAGGGGGACGGTAGGGGGCAAGCGTGATGCGTGAATCGCCTAGCACACGTGCTATTGGCTTTCATTAAGCAACGGAGCGAGCGTTGCGATGAGACGATTGCTGATGCTTCAATGTCGTGGTGATCCAAGCACCATGCGGCCTTGAAGCCGTCACCCGGTTGGTTCTGACAAGCCTGTACGATGCGCGATTCGCCTAGCACACGACGCCATGGTCCTCGCTCAGTAATAATGCGATGGATATGGTATAGTGTCGTGGCGATCCAAGCCCCGTGTGGGCAAGAAGGTAGTTTGCTTGTCCCGTTCCGTACATATAGGGGGACGGTGGAGGGCATAAGTGATGCACGAATCACCTAGCATACGTGGTATTGGCTTTCGTTAAGCAACGACGCGAGCATTGCGATGAGACGATTGCTGATGCTTCAATATCGTCGCGATCCAAGCACCATACGGCCTTGAAGCCATCCCCAAGTTGGTTCCGACAGGCCTGTGTGATGCGCAAATCTCCAAGCACACGATGCCATGGTCCTTGCTGAGTCGTAATACGACGGACTTGGTCGAGTGTCGTGGCGATCCAAGCACCGCGTGGGAAGAAAGGTAGTTTGCTTGTCCCGTTCCGTGCATACAGGGGGACG
>CM075765.1:21192647-21202647 GCA_037974665.1 Ehretia macrophylla
CGCTACGACCGCGACCCTAGGTCAGGCGAGATTACCCGCTGAGTTTAAGCATATCAAGAAGCGGAGGAAAAGAAACTTACAAGGATTCCTTTAGTAATGGCGAGCGAACCGAGAACAGCCCAGCTTGAGAATCGGGTGGTTCAGTCGTCCGAATTGTAGTTTGGAGAAGCGTCCTCAGCGACGGACCGGGCCCAAGTCCCCTGAAAGGGGTGCCAGAGAGGGTGAGAGCCCCGTCGTGCCCGGACCTTGTCACACCACGAGGCGCTGTCGGCGAGTCGGGTTGTTTGGGAATGCAGCCCTAAGCGGGAGGTAAATTCCATCGAAGGCTAAATACGGGTGAGAAACCGATAGCGAACAAGTACTACGAGAGAAAGATGAAAAGGACTTTGAAAAGAGAGTCAAAGAGTGCTTGAAAATGTCAGGAGGGAAGCGGATGGGGGTCAACGATGTGCCCCAGTCGTATGTGGAACAATGAAAGCCGGTATGCCGATCAGCTCGGGGCGTGGACCAGCGCGGATTGGGGCGGCGGCCAAAGCTCGGGCAGTAGATATGCCCGTGGAACGCTGTCGGCTCGATCGTGGCTAGGTAGGGCGCGCCTTCTGCATGCTTCGGTATTTGCGCACTCTCGATGCTGGCCTACGGGCTCCCCATTCGACCCATCTTGAAACACGGACCAAGGAGTCTGACATGTGTGCGTGTCAACGGGTGCGTAAACACGCAAGGCGCAAGGAAGCTGATTGGTGGGATCCCTCCTGGGGGGTGCACCGCCGACTGACCTTGATCTTTTGAGAAGGGTTCGAGTGCGAGAATACTTGTCGAGACCTGAAAGATGGTGAACTATGCCTAAGCGGGGCAAAGCCAGAGGAAACTGTGGTGGAGGCCCGCAGCGATACTGATGTGCAAATCGTTCGTCTAACTTGGGTATAGGGGTGAAAGACTAATCGAACCATCTAGTAGCTGGTTCCCTCTGAAGTTTCCCTCAGGATAGCTGGAGCTCGGGTGCGAGTTCTATCGGGTAAGGCCAATGATTAGAGGTATCTGGGGTGCAATGCCCTCGACCTATTCTCAAACTTTAAATAGGTAGGATGGTGCTGTTGCTTCGTTGAGCCGCGGCACGGAATCAAGAGCTCCAAGTGGGCCATTTTTGGTAAGTAGAATTGGCGATTCGGGATGAACTAGAAGCCGGGTTACGGTGCCTAGCTGTGCACTAACCTAGATCCCACAAAGGGTGTTGGTCGTTTAAGACAGTAGGACTATGGTCATGGAAGTCAAAATCCAGTAAGGAATGTGTAACTACTCACATGCCGAATCAACTAACACCGAAAATGGATGGCGCTTAAGCGTGCGACCTATACCCGGCCGTTGGGGCAAGTGCCAGGCCCCGATGAGTAGGAGGGTGCGGCGGTTGCTGTAAAACCCTGGGTGCGAGCCCGGACGGAGCAGCCGTCGTTGCAGATCTTAGTGGTAGTAGCAAATATTCAAATGAGAACTTTGAAGGCCGAAGAAGGGAAAGGTTCTATGTGAACGGCACTTATACATGGGTTAGTCGATCCTAAGGGTCGGAGGAAGCCTGACAGATAGCGCGTTTCTTGCGTGTACCGAATGGGAATCGGGTTAAAATTCCAGAACCGGGACGTGGCGGTTGATGACAACGTTAGGGAGTCTGGAGACGTCGGTGTGGGCTTCGGGAAGAGTTATCTTTTATGTTTAATAGCCTGCCCACCCTGGAAACAACTCTGCCGGAAGTAGGGTCTAGCGGCTGAAAGAGCGCCGCAAGTCGCATGGTGTCCGGTTCGCCCCTGGTGGCCCTTGAAAATTCGGAGGACCGAGTGCCGTCCACACCCGGTCGTACTCATAACCGCATCAGGTCTCTAAGGTGAACAGCCTCTGGTCGATGGAACAATGTAGGCAAGAGAAGTCGGCAAAATGGATCCGTAACTTCGAGAAAAAGATTGACTCTGAGGGATGGGCATGGGGGTCCCAGTCCCAAACCCGTCGGCTATCGGCGAACTGCTTGAGATACTCCCACGGCGAGAGCAGGTCACCGCGTGCTGGCTGGGGGTCGGACTGGGAACGGCTCCCTTGGGGGCCTTCCTCAGGTGTCGAACAGCCAACTCAGAACTAGTACGGACAAGGGAAATCTGACTGTTTAATTAAAACAAAGCATTGCGATGGTCCCTGCGGATGCTCACGCAATGTGATTTCTGCCCAGTGCTCTAAATGTCAAAGTGAAAAAATTCAACCAAGCGCGGTAAATGGCGAGAGTAACTATGACTCTCTTAAGGTAGCCAAATGCCTCGTCATCTAATTAGTGACGCACATGAATGGATTAACGAGATTCCCACTGTCCCTGTCTACTATCCAACAAAACCACAGCCAAGGGAACGGGCTTGGCAGAATCAGCGGGGAAAGAAGACCTTGTTGAGCTTGACTCTAGTCCGACTTTGTGAAATGACTTGAGACGTATACGATAAGTGGGAGCCGAAAGGCGAAAGTGAAATACCACTACTTTTAACGTTATTTTACTTATTTCGTGAATCGGAGGCGGGGCACCGTCCCTCTTTTTAGACCCAAGGCTCGCTCTGCGGGCTGATCCGGGCGGAAGACATTATCAGGTGGGGAGTTTGGCTGGGGCGGCACCAGGTGTCCTAAGATGAGCTCAACCAGAACAGAAATCTCGTGTGGAACAGAAGGGTAAAAGCTCGTTTGATTCTGATTTCCAGTACGAATACGAACCGTGAAAGCGTAGCCTAATGATCCTATAGACCTTCGAAATTTGTAGCTAGAGGTGTCAGAAAAGTTACCGTAGGGATAACTGGCTTGGGGCAGCCAAGCGTTCATAGTGACGTTGCTTTTTGATCCTTCGATGTTGGCTCTTCCTATCATTGTGAGGTAGAATTCACCAAGTGTTGGATTGTTCACCCACCAATAGGGAACGTGAGCTGGGTTTAGACCGTCGTGAGACATGTTAGTTTTACCCTACTGATGATTGTGTCGTAATAGTAATTCAACCTAGTATGAGTGGAACCATTGATTCGCACAATTGGTCATCGCGCTTGGTTTAAAAGCCAGTGGCGCGAAGCTACCGTGCGCTGGATTATGACTAAACACCTCTAAGTCAGAATCCGGGCTAGAAGCGATGCGCTCGCCCGCCGCCCATTCACCGACCTGCAGTAAGGGCCTCCGGTGCCCAAGGGCATGTGTCATTGGCCAAGCCGTCGCGACGGAAGCGTCGCGCCGGCTGCCTTGAAGTACAATTCCCATCGAGCGGCGAGCAGAATCCTTTGCAGACGACTTAAATACACGACGGAGTATTGTAAGTGGCAGAGTGGCCTTGCTGCCACGATCTATTGAGATTCAGCCCTCTGTCGCTCTGATTCGTCCTTCCCCACTCCTCGCCTATCTTCGCCCCATCCGCAATCCAATCCCATCAACCAACACTATTTTCCCCAAACAGGCCAAGAGGTTCGACGCCCTATGCGCCTCCCTAAGTGTGTCTCCAAGTGCCTAAGCAAGTCATAAGTTGTAACCCAAGTATCGACGCAAGAATGCCCAAGTTTTACCAACTGCACCGTGCCCAAGTCCAAATAACATTAGCCTAAGTTAGTTTGCCATGCTCCCTTCCTGCTATAGTGCCGCCGCAAGTGTCATGGGGTTTTGAGGAAACGATGATGCCCAATCATGCCCAAGTGCTAAGTGCTATGCCCAAGGATGCCCAAATGCTAAGTGCTATGCCCAAGGATGCCTAAGTGCTAAGTGTTATGCCCAAGTGCTAAACCAAGGATGCCCAAGTGCTATGCCCAATCTGAAGTGTCGACGTAATAAGTTTTAAGTGTCAACGAGCGAATGCCCAAAGTGCTATACCCAAGTGCTATGTGCTATGCCCAATGATGCCCAAGTGCTATGTGCGATGCCCATTGACGCCCCAAGTGCTATGTTCACCCAAGCTCTATGCCCAAGTGCTATGTGCACCCAAGTGCTATGCCCAATGATGCCCAAGTGCTATGTGTTATGCCCAAGTGCTAACGGGCCTACTACCTGCTGACCCTGCGCATCGCCTCGGGTACCCAAGTGTTAGACAACCTATGCTTGCTTCGTAAAAGATGGCAAAAAAATTTGAATTCGACTTTGTATGCTGCAGGCATGCAAAGGTGCCTAACGTTCATCCCTTAGCATTAACAGTAACTGAGGTTATGTTGCCCCTATCTTCGGCACGGTTGGGCACGTTGGTCAATGGTTGCGGCAGGACTGCCCATGGTGTTGCACGATGGCACACAATTGGGCCTTGGACGGGGCACGTACATGGGGCACGTACTTGGGGCCTCGGATGAGCCGCAACTTGGCGAGCAGTTGGGGCACGGCTCGACAAGTAGTGCCGTCGCGCATGGGGCACGATGGGGCAAGCAGTTAGGGCAAGCAGTTGGGCCACGTGGGGCGCGTGCATGGGACGCCCATGCCACACAATGGTGCGCATATGTAGCCCGCATAACGCATGAAGGTGCGCGCATGGGGCTCGCATGCGGCACGATGGGGCATGCATCTGATGCGCGCATGTGGCCTGCCGCCCTCTGATGCGCGCATGTGGCCTGCATGCCTCATGAAGGTGCACGCATGGGGCACCTACGCCGCACGAAGATGCGCACATGGGGCACCCATGCCACACGATGGTGCGCGCATGCCGTACGAAGGTGCCCGCATGGGGCGGCCATGTGGCTCGATGGTGCACGCATCGGGCACGCATGCTACACGATGGTGCGTGCATTGGGCACTCATGCCGCACGATAGTGCACGCATGTGGCCGTCATGTCGCACGAAGGTGCGCGTATAAGGCTCTCATGCCACACGATGGTGCTCGTATACCGCACGAAGGTGCGCGTATGGTGCGCCTATGCCTCTTGATGGAACGGGCATGCCGCACAATGGTGCACGCATGTGGCCATCATACCGCATGATGGTGCGCGCATGAGGCGCCAATGCCGCATGAAGGTGCTTGCATGGGGCGCCCATGCCGCATAATGGTACGGACATTGGGTGCGTATGCCGCACGATGGTGTGCGCATGTGGCCTACATGTCTCACGAAGGTGCGCGCATAAGGCGCCCGTGTCGCACGATGGTGCACGCAGGGCACTCGAGGGGCACTGTTGGGGCATGGCTAGGGCACTATTGGGGCACGGCTGGGGTACTAGAGGGGTACACTTGGGGGACAATGGGGGATGTTGGGGGACGACTTTGGCACTACTAGGGGACGTTGGGCACGACGGGCAATGTTAAGCATTCGGGAGTATTGGGCATGCGGAATGTATTATGGCACGAATGTGAACATTGACATTCGTTTACAAGTGGTTACCGAATGTACGATGTAGTCTGAACCTTTGCCTTGTCTGACAAATAGTTCATCACATTTGTAGGCAAAATAGATTAATAGATTTCCCAATCCATCCAAAAAAAATTTTAACGCCAAATATCATGTAAACAAATTAATTTATGAATTAATATAAATTTTCCCGAATTTTTTAGTATTTTTTTCTGATTTTATCTATTTTTCGTAATTTTTAAATATTAAAAATTAATTTTCCAAATAAAATATTTTTGAATATCATTTAACAAATTAATGTTTGAATTAATATAATTTTTTTCTGAATTTTCTACTATTTTTTCTGATTTTTCCCTATTTTTTGCAATTATTAAATATTAAAAAAAAAATTTTGTAAAAAATAATTTTGAACAATTTGGATATCATATGCTATCAATAAGGAGCAAGTTGGGTATGAAGATCATGCCATATGGGGCCTTCTATAGTGTAAAACACCTATTATGAATCTCTGGCAAAATGTACGCTAATGTTGGCACTTGTGTTTTTGCATCTAAATGTACTATAGCGGGGTATGTGGTGTCTCAAGCCTCCTGGTTGAGGTCTATGCGGGGGGATGTTGTGAGCACTTTGTGGCACATTGTGGGCTATATCGTGGGCTATATTGTGGACGGGAATGCCTACCAAGTGAATCACGCCGAGGTATTGGATTGTATACCCGTGCGTTAGGGCCATGCCACCCCCGCCCCGCGTCCCCCAACATGTCCCTCGATGCGGCACTAGGATGGCTAATAAGGAATGTGGTGGCTTCCTAGCCCCTCATTATCCATCTTGGTACCGCAACACCGTCGACGTCATTTGGATGGCTAATGAGGGGACGAGTGGTTGCCCAAGTACAAAACTAGCCATCCCTGTACCACCGGCTAGGTACACGTTGGGGGACATTCCCATCCCCCGACGTGTCGTTGGGCATGCGCGATGCGTGAATCGCCTAGCACACAAAGCCATGGCCGTTGCCGAGTCGATGCGCGCGGCCATGGTCTAGTGTCGTGGCGATCCAAGCATCGCGTGGGCTTGAGTGGCTATTGGGGGATGGTGGGGGCAAGCGTGATGCACGAATCGCCTAGCACACGTGGCATTAGCTTTTGTTAAGCAACGACGCGAGCGTTGCGATAAGACGATTGCTGATGCTTCAATGTCGTGGCGATCCAAGCACCATGCGGCCTAGAAGCCGTCCCGCGGTTGGTTCCGATAGGCCTGTGCGATGCGCGAATCGCCTAGCACACGACGCCATGGTCCTCGCTGAGTCGTAATACAACGGACATGGTCTAGTGTCGTGGCGATCCAAGCACCACGTGGGTTGGAAGGTAGTTTGCTTGTCCCGTTCCATGCATACAGGGGGACAGTGGAGGGCATGCGTGATGCGCGAATCACCTAGCACACGTGCGATTGGATTTAGTTAAGCAACAACGCGAGCGTTGCGATGAGACGATTGCTGATGCTTCAATGTCGTGGCGATCCAAGCACCATGCAGCCTAGAAGCCGTACCCCAGTTGGTTCCGATAGGCCTGTGCGATGCGCGAATCGCCTAACACATGACGCCATAGTCCTCACTGAGTCGTAAT
Source organism: Ehretia macrophylla (assembly GCA_037974665.1). Taxonomy (NCBI): domain Eukaryota; kingdom Viridiplantae; phylum Streptophyta; class Magnoliopsida; order Boraginales; family Ehretiaceae; genus Ehretia; species Ehretia macrophylla. Next base: position 21,199,585 of record CM075765.1, read on the forward strand.
GCGACGGATAAGGTCTAGTGTCGTGGCGATCCAAGCACCACGTGGGCTGGAAGGTAGTTTGCTTGTCCCGTTCCATGCATACAGGGGGACGGTGGGGGGCATGCGTGATGCGCGAATCACCTAGCACACGTGCGATTGGATTTAGTTAAGCAACAACGCGAGCGTTGCGATGAGACGATTGCTGATGCTTCAATGTTGTTGCGATCCAAGCACCATACGGCCTAGAAGCCGTACCCTAGTTGGTTCCGATAGGCCTGTGCGATGCGCGAATCGCCTAGCACATGACGCCATGGTCCTCACTAAGTCGTAATGCGACGAATAAGGTCTAGTGTCGTGGTGATCCAAGCACCACGTGTGTAGGAAGGTAGTTTGCTTGTCCCGTTCCGTGCATACAAGGGGACGGTAGGAGGCATGCGTGATGCGCGAATCGCCTAGCACACGTGCGATTGGCTTTCGTTAAGCAACAACGCGAGCGTTGCGATGCGACGATTTTTGATGCTTCAATGTCATGGCGATCCAAGTACCATGTGTCCTTGAAGCCATCGCCCGATTGGTTTCGACAGGCCTGTGCGATGCGCGAATTGCCTAGCACATGATGCCATGGTCCTCGCTGAGTCGTGATGCGACGGACGTAGTCTAGTGTCGTGGCGATCCAAGCACCGCGTGGGAATGAATTTAGTTTGCTTGTCCCGTTTCGTGCATACAGGGGGACAGTGGGGGGCAAGCGTGATGCATGAATCGCCTAGCACTTGTGGTATTAGCTTTCGTTAAGCAACAACGCGAGCTTTGCGATAAGATGATTGCTGATGCATTAATGTCGTGGCGATCCAAGCACCATGCGGCCTTGAAGTCATCCCCCGGTTGGTTTCGACAGGCCTGTGCGATGCGCAAATCGCTAGCACACGACGCTATGGTCCTCACTGAGTTGTAATGCGACGGACATGGTTTAGTGTCATGGCAATTCAAGCACCACGTGGGCATGAAGTTAGTTTGCTTGTCCAGTTCCTTGCATACAGGAAGACGGTGGGGGGCATGCGTGATGCACGAATCGCCTAGCACGTGTGGCATTGGCTTTCGTTAAGCAACGACGCTAGCGTTACGATGAGATAATTGTTGATGCTTCAATGTCGTGGCGATCCAAGCACCATGCGGCCTGGAAGCTGTCCCCCGGTTGGTTCCGACGGGCCTGTGTGATGCGCGAATCGCCTAGCACCCAATGCCGTGGTCCTCGTTGAGTCGTAATACGACAGACGTGGTCTAGTGTCGTGGTGATCCAAGCACCATGTGGGAAGGAATGTAGTTTGCTTATCCCATTCCATGCATACAGGGGGATGGTGGGTGGCATGCGTGACGCGCGAATCGTGTAGCACATGTGGCATTGGCTTTGGTTAAGCAACGACGCGACCATTATGATGAGACGATTCCTGATGCTTGAATGTCGTGGTGATCCAAGCACCTTCCGGCCTTGAAGCCGTCCCTCGGTTGGTTCCGACGGGCCTGTGTGATCCGCGAATCGCCTAGCACACAATGCCATGGTCCTCCCTCAGTCGTAATGCAACGGATGTGGTCTAGTGTCGTGGCGATCCAAGCACCGCGTAGGCAGGAAGGTAGTTTGCTTGTCCCATTCAGTGAATACGGGTGTATAAAGGGTGCATACAGGGGGACAGTAGGGGGCATGTGTAATGCGTGAATCGCCTAGCACATGTGGCATTGGCTTTCGTTAAGCAACGACGCGAGCGTTGTGATGAGACGAATGATGATGCTTCAATGTTGTGGCAATCCTAGCACAGTTCGGCCTTGAAGCTGTTCCCCGGTTATTTTCGACAGGCCTGAACGATGCATGAATCGCCTAGCACTCGACGCCATGGTCCTCACTGAGTCATAATGCGTCGGACGTGGTCTAGTGTCATGGCAATCCAAGCATTGCGTGGGTAGAAAGGTAGTTTGCTTGTCCCATTTCGTTCATACGGGTGCGTAAAGGGAGACGGTGGGGGGCATGCATGATGCGCGAATCGCCTAGCACATGTGGGGCATTGGCTTTCGTTAAGCAACGACGCGATTGTTGCGATGAGACGATTGCTGATGCTTCAATGTCATGGCGATGTAGGCACCGTGCTGCCTCAAAGTCGTCCCCCGGTGTGTTCCCACTGGCCTGCGCAATGCGCGAATCGCCTAGCACACAACACCATGGTCCTCACTGACTCATAATGCGACGGACGTGGTCTAGTGTCGTGGCGATCCAAGCACCGTGTGGGCAGGATGGTAGTTTGCTTCTCCCGTTCTGTGTATACAGGTGTATAAAGGGGGACGGTGGGGGGCATGAGTGATGCGCGAATCGCCTAGTACATGTGGCATTGGCTTTCGTTAAGCAACAACGCGAGCATTGCGATGAGACGATTGCTGATACTTCAATGTCGTGGCGATCGAAGCACCGTGCTACCTCAAAGCCGTCCCCCGGTGTGTTCCCACTGGCATGTGCGATGTGCAAATCACCAAGAACACGACGCCATGGTCCTCGCTGAGTAGTAATGCGATAGACGTGTTCTAGTGTCCTCGTGATCCAAGCACTGCGTGGGCAGGAAGATAGTTTGCTTGTCCCGTTCCGTGCATATAGGTGCATAAAGGGGGACGGTTGAGGGTATGCGTGATGCACGAATCTCCTAGCACTTGTGGCATAGGCTTTCGTTAAGCAACGAGGCGAGTGTTGCGATGAGACAATTGCTGATGCTTCAATGTCGTGGCAATCCAAGCACCATGCTGCCTCGAAGCCGTCCCCTGGTGTATTCCCATTGGCCTGCACGATGCGCGAATCGCCTAGCACACGACGCCATGGTCCTCGCAGAGTCATAATACGATGGACGTGGTCTAGTGTCGTGGCAATCCGACCACCACTTGGGCAGGAAAGTAGTTTGCTTGTCCCGTTCCGTGCATACGGGTGCATAAAAGGGGACGGTTGAGAGTATGCGTGTTGCACGAATCGCCTAACACATGTGGCATTGGCTTTGATTAAGCAACGACGCGAGCGTTGTGATGAGGCGATTGCTGATGCTTCTATGTCGTGGT
>CM075765.1:21210147-21250147 GCA_037974665.1 Ehretia macrophylla
AACGGTGCACGATTGGGCCTCGGACGGGGCATGTACATGGGGCACGTACTTGGGGCCTCGGATGAGCTCCAACTTGGCAAGCAGTTGGGGCACGGCTCGACAAGAAGAAGGGTCATGTATGGGGAACGATGGGGCAAGCAGTTGGGCCACGTGGGGCGCGCGCATGGAGAGCCCATGCCGCACCAAGATGCGTGCTTGGGGTGCATGTGCTGCACGATGGTCTACAAATGTGGCCCGCATGCCGTACCAAGGTGTGCGCATAGGGCGCCTATGCTGCATGAAGGTGCTCACATGGGGTGCACATGCGGCACGATGGTGCATGCATGCGGCCCACATACCGCACGAAGGTGCGCACATGGGGCACCTATGCCTCACGATGGTGCACGCATACCACACGAAGGTGCGTGGTTGGGCGCCTATACCACATGATGGTGTGAGCATGGGGTGCCCATGCCGCCCGATGGTGTGCGCATGTAGTACAAAGGTGCGAGCATAGGGCACCCATGCCGTACAAAGATGCGAGCATGGGGCGCCCATGCCGTATGATAGTGTGAGCATGCCGCACGAAGGTGCGTGCATAGGGTGCCCCTACAGCTCGATGGTGCGCGCTAGCCGCACGATGGTGCTTGTATGTGGCCCGCATGACGCACAAAGATGTGAGCATGCGGCGCCCATGCCGCCCAATAGTGCACGCATGGGGTGCCCATGCCGCACAAAGATGCGAGCTTGGGGCGCCCCTGCAGCTCGATGGTATGCACATGCCGCACGATGGTGCTTGCATGTGGCCCGCATGCCGCATAATGGTGCACGCATAGGGCGCCCATGCCTCCCGATGGTGGGCGCATGGGGCGCGCATGCTACACTCTGGTGTGCGCATGTGCCTCGTATGCTGAACGAAGGTACGCGCATGGGGCGCCCATGCTGCACGAAGATGTGCACATGGGGCGCCCAAGCCACACGATGGTGCACACATGCCGCACGAAGGTGCGTGCATAGGGCGCCCGTGCCACACGATGGTGCTTGCATCTGGAGCGCAAGCCGCACGATGGTGCGTACATGTGGCCCGCTTACCGCACGAAGGTAAGTGCATTGGTCGCCCATGCTGCACGATGGTGCTTGTATGCCGCACGAAGGTGCCCGCATGGGGTGCCCATGCCGCTCGATGGTGCTTGCATCGTGTGCGCAAGCCGCACAATGGTACGAGCATGTGGCCCCTTGCTGCACGAAGGTGCGCGCATTAGGCACCCATGCCACACAATGGTGTGCGCATGCCGCACAATGGTGCGCTCATATGGCCCGTATTTCGCATGAAGGTAAGTGCATGGGACGCCTATGCCGCACAATGGTGCTTGCATGACGCATGAAGGTGCCCGCATGGGGCGCCCATGCCGCTAAATGGTGCTCGCATTGTGTGCGCAAGCCGCACAATGGTACGCGCATGTGGCCCCTTGCTGCCCGAAGGTGCGCGCATTGGGCGCCGATGCGACACGATGGTGTGCGCATGCCGCACGATGGTGCACGCATGTAGCCCGCATTCCGCACGAAGGTACGCGCGCGGGATGCCCATGCCGCAAGATGGTGCTTGCATGCTGCACGAAGGTGAGCGCATGGGGCACCCATGCCGCTCGATGGTGCTCGCATCGTGTGCACAAGCATCACAATGGTACGAGCATGTGGCCCCTTGCTGCACGAAGGTGCGCGCATTAGGCGCCTATGCGACACGATGGTATGCGCATGCCGTACGATGGTGCGCTCATGTGGCCCGCATTCCACACGAAGGTAAGCGCATGGGATGCCCATGCCGCACAATGGTGCTTGCATGCCACACGAAGGTGCCCTCATGGGGCGCCCATGCCGCTCAATGGTGCTCGCATCGTGTGCGCAAGCCGCACAATGGTACGCGCATGTGGCCCCTTGCTGCACGAAGGTGCGCGCATTGGGCGCCCATGTGACACGATGGTGTGCGCATGGCGCACGATGGTGCACGCATGTAGCCCGCATTCCGCACGAAGGTACGCGCACGGGATGCCCATGCCGCACGATGGTGCTTGCATGCCGCACGAAGTTGAGTGCATGGGGCGCCCATGCCGCTGGATGGTGCTCGCATCGTGTGCGCAAGCCTCACAATGGTACGCGCATGTGGCCCCTTGCTGCACGAAGGTGCGCGCATTGGGCGCCCATGCGACACGATGGTGTGCGCATGCCGCACGATGGTTTACGCATGCCGCACGATGGTGCGCGCATGTGGCCCGCATTCCGCACGAAGGTACGCGCATGGGGCGCCCATGCCGCACGATGGTGAGCACATCGAGAGCGCATGCCGCACGACGGTGCGTGCATGTGTCCCGTATGCCACACGAAGGTGTGCGCATAGGGCGCCCGTGCAGCACGAAGGTGCACGCATGGTACACCCATGTTGCTCGAAGGTGTGCACACGTTGCACGATAGTGTGCGCATGAGGACCGCACGCCGCACGATGGTGCGCGCATGAGGCGCCTATGCCGCACAAAGGTGCGCGCATAGAGCGCCAATGCTGCACGATAGTGCGGACATTGGGCGAGCATGCCGCACGATGGTGCGCGCATGTGGCTCGCATGCCGAACGAAGGTGCACGCATGGGGCACCCGCGCTACACGATGGTACGCGTAAGCGGCGCGTGCGGGGCGCTCAAACGGTACTATTGGTGTAACGCCCCGTTCCCTCTCGAGATCGAGAGTTCTATCAATCAATCTAATCACAACCCAAATCCAAACCCGGGCATAATTTTTAGGGAAACGGACGGAGTCTCCCCTGTTTTTAGGCAAAAAGCAAACCTGCGACAGCATATAAGTGGACCAATACCATGTCCAAACATTCAACCACCTCAAGGCCATCCGAGCCTTGTTCTCAACAAGCAGTCACAAGCAAATATACATTTCCAGTTTACAGACTAACCTACCTCTTCACATCTTTTACAAGTACATTCATGCTTGACAATTAAACCATACTAACCTATTGCATAAGTTAGACTATCAAACCATTCTAACTCTTTTCCTTTGGACATTACAAACATGCATTGAAGTTAAACTATACTAACTAAATACATAAGCTAGCTTTTCAAATCTCTTCAATAACCTAGTAAGACTTAAATTACATTCTTTTAATATTAAATACATACAATACATGAAAGTATACATCTTTGCCACTTCGACAACTCAAGCCACATAGGCACGCAAGATAACTCTTCAAGCACGAACTTTCACATAATCACGAACTTTCCAGCTAACATGGCATTTCCTGAAATGTGGTGGTGAGGAGTGAGTATACACAACACGTATACTCAGTGAGGGCGAGACAGATATCGAGGTGGAGAGAAAGAAAGTCGTGCAATGCAAATAGGGCATATAAGCAATATAACTAACAAGTAAGCAATCAGAATAAACAATCAATACAATAAGCAATTAATAAAAGCATTAACACAACCATTCAAAGCTATACCACACTTTGAAGGCTATGGTTCACTCATATGAGCAAAATGTACCATTTTACGAGCGATACATCAATCTCGAGCTTGATGTTGACAACGATGACAATAAGCACGCAACCACCTTATAACTTCAGTTTGGAATACTCCGGAAGTATCCATCAATTCTACGATCCAAATCTCCCTAGGAGGCAACCCAAGCGAGAATGGGAATAGGACACGGAGCTAGAGCAACCAACACTGGCAGCCCGAGACTACACAGAGAGGCCCATCACTCACGCGCCTGACACTATGCAATGCAAGACACGATACAGGGCGATAAACGAGTGATAGCACAACCATATAGATTAGAGGCGATAAACGAGATATCAAGCATTTACAATCAATACTAGCATTCAATTAACTTTTCAAGCATAACTATCATTAATAGCAACAATAACACCAATTAAACAAGTAACAGCAGTTCAAACACGAAAACAACAAATATCACTATTCAATCTCTAACTTGCAAAGGCAATTACGAGCAAACGAGCTACGGGATTAGGAAACCGATTTCACTACATTCACTCAAGCACTACAAGGCATATTTCTATGTCACTAAACGTCACTTTCCCAACCGAAGCCTGAAAGTCCACCTACTGTGTTTGAACTACAGCTATGCTAACCGGTCATTCAATCAACGCCACAACAGCGCCAAAAGTGCTTCCCTGCCCTCAATTACAAAACCCCCAACTCAATTCGAGCACGGTCAACTTTTGGTCCAACGGCCCCTTTACGTTTCTTTGTCTAATTTCCAATTTTATCAAAGGCCTGTCCGTTTTTATTGCACATTTTATCTTTCAATCACTAATGGCACCTATCCAAATCAAGCAATTACAATTCGGATCAAAATTCGAAATTATAGGGTTTACTATTCATAATTTATTATTCATTGTTCTTCCCCAATTTCAAATACACAGTTTCAACCGTAAAAATTGCTAAATAACTATCAAACAATGCTCTACGAACTCAAACGAAGCTATATCAAGCAATTACAGGCATCATAACACATTATATATCAAATCTAAAAATTTGACACAAAATTCAAATTCAAATTTAAATGCACAAAAGCGTGAAAACCCTCACAGAGATTGAAGACCAAGACCCGCAAAGACCCAAGCCACGACCCCCGAGCAATTCTACGCACGATTGTAGAAGAAAAATACAAAACAATTTTTTTTTCTTTTCCCTCAAGCTTTCGGCCATGGGAGGACATGGATGGCATTTTGCAAATTGTTTTTATTGATTTTTGCCTTGTTTTATTATTTAAAAGGTGACAAGGGCATTTTGGTCATTTGAAAAATCAAGCTTTAGTTAAAAATGGTCAAATAAGCTTATTTGTATGCCATTTAAATCTAATTCAAATTAAAACAATGCAATTAAATGAAAAACAACTAAAACTGGTTAAATTAAGCTAAAAATATTTTTTTCACTAAGTCCGAAAAATATTTTCTAACTCCCAATTTCGAACGATCATTAAACGTTCGCTAATCAAATGATGAACACTAATAGAAAACTATAATTTTTTAAAAGTAGAATAGTAGAATATATTAAAATTCACTTTGGCTCGGAGTTACTTTTCTCATTTATTTGAAAACCGAGTGATTTTATTGTAAGACAACTAAAACCGATTATTAAAATAATCAAAACAATCAAAATAATCAATATTCATTTAAAAATAATTGTTTTAACTATTTCTAGAATATTTTAAAGAATTACGAAGTTAATGCTAGAAATGAATGTTTAACTAAAATTAAAAACGAAATTCAATGCTAACATTTAAGATGACACTTAATTAAATACAATTAAATACTATTAAATGCATGCCGGGTTCGGGTTATCACATCCTTCCCCCCTTTAAAAAATTGCGTCCTCGCAATTCTTCTTCCAATAGAACTCTGCATCCACTGAATCCAACTCTGACTAATCTTCATCGGTTGCTGAGCAAGTATACTAAAAAAGAACACCAATAGAGAAGCTTAAGAAGAATTTCCAAATAATAATGCCGAATAAAGGCTCAAATGAAGATACCATCCAGAAGTCCAAAGAAATACCCCGTTAGTCATGAATTCCATAGAAGAATTTCCTCGTTAGGAGTGCTGAGGAGAGTATTAAGAAAACCCAATCAAATATACTTCAAGAGTTCCAAAGAAGCCTTCCAAATAATAACCCCATAGGACAACCAATTAGATTCCGAGTATCGCTATCAAATGCTGAGTATAATGCCAAGGGAGTAGCAGAGAAAATATAATGTGCCCAATAAGACAATCAAGTTGAATAACAAATATAGTTTCCCAGATAGACGAAAAACCTAATGAAAATACCAAGCTGGTGCACAATATACAAAACCAAACTCTGAGGCCCCTGCATTGTTTGCCAAGTGAAAACTTCATACAACCTTGCCAATAAGGAAAATACCAATAGAATGCCCAATAAGAATTCCAAAGAGTACCGTAAGTAGTACTATACAATAAGTATGATAGGAATTCCAAATAACAAACCTATTGAGGAACACTAAAAAAAATTCCCGAAACAATGCTCCAGTGTGAAAATACCAAGGATTGCCCAATAAGTAAGTACCAAATAAATGACCACCAAGAATTCTATAGAATGCCATTGAAGGATTTCTAATAAGGATGCCAGTAACACACCAATAAAGACTGAGTCTCATATGCCATAGATAATACCATACAGTAAGTCCGATTGAGATCCCAATAGCCAAGTCCACCGAGAAGTGCCAACAAAAAAAATTCCAAAGAATACCCAATAAAAAAACCAAAGAATGCTCTCCAAAGAACAGCCAAATAGAACCTTAAAAGAAAACTACTCTTTCACAACTGTTAAGCACAGAAGAGGACCCTAGAGATTCGCCAATAACCGAGCTCCAAAAGCAAACACCAACTCCCAATTCAAGGCTAGTTAAATGCCATTCATTTCCTGCCAATCCATACACTTTGAAAGGCCAGCTGTGAACCACTTCTTCAGGGGAGAAAGAGGACTTACTTACCATTCAACAGGACATGTATGAATGCCAAGATATCACATTTATACACATGCCTTAAACTATTATGCAAGCAAGTTTACAAAAGAGTTTATAAAACAGTTTATTCAACAAAGTCACTCAAGCACGACAATCAATTCAAGCACAACATAATCAATTCAAATCACGGCACAACCAATTCAAGACATTCCAATACACACATTACAAGTAATACTTCAAGCAAATAACAATTCACGAGGTCGATTCGATTCACGATGCCAATTCAATAAGTCAATTCAATGCACAACTAGACACTTCACTTCACTTAGCACACAATTATCATATAACACATAACTATATCACATAGGTGCACACATTCAGGTCAAGACACACAATCTCACATACAGGCACACACTTTCAAGACACACTTAACAAGCACACATTCAAGGATCACTGTAACGCCCCGATCCCTCACGAGACCGGAGGCTCTAATAACCATGCTATTCTCAACCCAATACCAAACCCGGTCACAAAATTTTAGGGAAAAACGGACAGAGTTTCCTTTGTACCGCGGACATTTTTCAAACCTGTAAATGCTCAAAATAGCCACAATATACTAAAACAAGCTTTTATAATTAAAATTCAAAGGTTCAAGGTCATCCAAGCTAGGAGACAAACAACAGCTTCAAATCACACATGCATGCACCCAACTTAACTTGTCATTAAACCTTTTTAACATGTCATCCTATGATAACATTAGAGCAATTTTAGAAGTTGAAATCAACACCTCTAAACATACACCCCCAAGCATGCAAGAACTAAAAGGAGAATTAAAAGTTATTACAAACCATAATATCTCAAAGCTAACATTACAACCAACAGCTTTCAACTTGCAACTACAAGAATATACATAGCCTTAAGGCCACAAAATAGATCATGCTATAGCAATACAAGTACACCATGTAACAACAAGAAGGCAAATCCACCTTAGACAACAAACACACAACAACTAGGGCAAAGGCTCAGCCTGAACTTCTTCCTCTTCCACTAGCACCTCAACTAGTTGGGGTTCACCCTCAGCACTTCCTGAAACATGTTTAGCGAGGTATGAGCAATCACAATTGCTCAGTGAGGGATAAGGTCTACCGGGGACGTGCAATGCAGCAACTTAACACAATTAATACAATAGATAAACAGTGAATAACAATTCTAATACCACATTTTAAAAGGATACAATCGATAACCCTTATCATTCCAAATCTTCGATCCCTGATCCACAAACCACGATCTCGATCTCGATATGCCGGCATCCCTTACACCAATGGGTACTCCGGATGTACCCGATCCTATGACCCAACACCCCCTGGCAATCTCAGGACCAGGCGAGTGAGGGAATAGCAGACGGAGCTAAGGCAACCAACACTGGCAAGCCCGATGCCGCCCAGCGAGGCCATCGCATCCGCCGCGACAATGAGGTTGCGCAACCACGATGCAATGCAAGAATGATAACAATGACAATATAACCAGGAAACACATTTAAGGACAAAGTAAGTTGTTCTCACACCAAGTTACAATTTAGCAATAATAAGCATATATCAATTACGCAATTATACTAAACAATATACTCTTTTAGAAAGAAAATAAACTATGATGCACGTAAGGATGCAGGTCCCTCACCTCTACCGAGCTCCAAGATATAAGTTTGAATCACAACATTTCCAGTCACCTTGAACCTATGAGCAAACATTACTTCAATTACTCTTTAACTACAACATTCATTCTAAGTTAGCTAACTTATAACTTCGCTTATTTAGCATATATACAATATCTATTAGAATTCTATTTTTAACAAAACACCACTTTTATATACTTTAACTTAACATATATTCCATACTTTCAATAGTCTACAAGTTAATTAAGAAGATAGTTCAAAAACTTAAATGAGAATGATTCAACCAACATGCTATAACTAGATATAAATCGAGCTAGAATTTAGTTTAACTAAAATCAACACATGAGCCTGCAGTTACTCATACTATTTCTCATTTTACTTTAGTTAATAACTTGTACAAGAAATTAATTCACTCCACATAACAATAAACTAGCCATTAACTCAACTCAAAGAATTTCTCCAAAGGATATATAGATAATAAAGGTTAGGTTACTTTAATGTTCAAATGACACATTCATTCATAATGACACTACCCAGTCTTTTACTACTTTAATGAACTTCTAATTCATATTCTACTTTACTTACAATAGTTAGTAATATCTCTATGAAGATAGCCCAACATTAGCACATAGGAAAAGAAATACATTTATCAACTAATAGAAAAGTTAACTATCAACCATTTAATAACTAACATACTATTTTAGTAAAATAACTATACTTCAAACTAAGATTCTAACATATCACTAGTAGTATTAACTTAAGTTAATTACATTTAACATATAATAGACAACTATCAACTTACAATTAACCTTACATGTAGTTTCAAAAAGCATTAAACACATTCTTCCACATAGTTTACTTGACCTTTCTAAGTGTTCACTAGTTGCACATTGATAACAACAACTAATTCTAACAGTTGAATTGTTTAGCATATATAGAAACATTACATATGTCTAAAGGTGGTGACCATCACAACTCTACTAGCATTTCTCATTCACAGTCTAATAGAATATCTTTCAATTTAAATTAACTTTACTAGCAATTAGATTTCAATTACAATTCATGAAAACAACATAACTATAAGAGCCCCATTACGTTATTAATCATCCAAGGACACTACACAATAAGGTCTTGATCGAATACATCCAATTAGAACTGAATTATATCATTACTATAGCAAAATAACAATAAAATTCAGATTCTCGCGTAACAGGGCATTTCTGACACATCTCACCAAAATGATCATAACTTGCTCTAGACAACTCCGATTAATGCACCGTAAAAAGCTGTAGAAACTAGACTCGTAAGGATTTCTAATGGTATATAATTCAACCCATAATCCTTCTCCAATTAATACAGTTTTAAGCTCGAAGTTGCCTCAATGCATTTAGAATAGAAGCAGTTTCTACAAGCAAATAAGCAGTTTTACAAAAGGGCATATACAAGATATAATTAGAATTACATCAAAAGTTCCACACCAACTTGAAACTACATTTAAACATTCAAGAAGTCATGCCAAGGTCTTAGAAGCGCGAGACAACCGAAATTGCACCTAAACCCCTTTGTTATTCAAGCTATTTCTCATCCAAACCAAAGTTAATGATTCAAATTTAAAGGGAAACTCTACCAACCTTCTAACTAACCCTCAAGGAACCCTTTCAACCCTCTAACTCATTCAAATGCCCGCAATAACCTTGAAAGCCCCAAATTCCCTCTTATAGCTTTACACTACACCTACCTCATCCGGGCTTCAAACAAGGATTAACAAAGCTTCTATAGCACCTAGGTAGCCTAAGGATACCAAAAGTAGAGCCCGAATCCACCCGGATTCGTCTTAACCCCGAAACCCCTTTATTAAAGTCGACTATTTTACGTTTTATGCGATTTTAGAGCAATTCAAGTGCACGGGGCTATTAGACTACCTTCATTAGCACCTAAGGCATCTATTAGGAGTGTTGAATCAAGCTAATTCGAACAATTACACAAAACCCTAGAAAAAAATGTTACTATTCACCTCATGAATTAAACTAACGATTCCAACCGTTTAAAAAGCGAAACAATGGTTCAAATATGTTCTCTAGCACTCATATACAAGGTATAATAGCATAGATAATCAATACAATAGCATTTGAACACATTTTCAACAAATCAAGAAAATAGCAACTATTTTAAAATGCGAAAATAAGCCGTGAAATCCCTCACCAATGCGCGTAGGAGCTCCTAGGAGGCTAGTAGACACCCTAAACCACTTGCACCTAGCTTGGATTGGCTTGGAATGAGGATTTGTTGAGCAAAAAAACTCTATTTCTTCTCCTATGCAATTCTCGGATTTGCTACAGTATTTTCAGCATGCTCTTTTTTTTTTGTTTTTTTGTTTTGCTAAGTTATGAGCTAATGTGTGTGTTGTATGAGTTATATATTAAATGGTGCTAAGTTGCTTGCTTAAATGGTTCACTAAATGCGCTTAGTTAGCTTAAAACGAGCCTAGATAGTAAAATGAATGCTAGCTAATTCATTCCCTAAGTTATGTTACGTAACACTATTTATACAACTACAAAAATCATTTTCTAAACGAGCTCTCCTATCACCTCTAGCTCAAATGCACATTTTTCTCACTACTCTAACAATTAATATGATTTAATAAAAATGCTAATTCGCTAATAGCATGAAGTTAAAAACGGAGTGAATAGTAATTTAAGAAGACAGTTAATAATGCACAGAAGGAAATGCGCAAACAAGGGATGCAACAGTAATTGAATGCATAGCTAAAACTCGGGCGTCACAATCACTACCCACCAGACCGAGGACCCTGTCCCGGCTTTTGAGCTAGACAAGCTCTGATACCACCTGTAACACCCCGTTCCCTCTCGAGACCGAGAGTTCTATCAATCAATCTAATCACAACCCAAATCCAAACCCGGGCATAATTTTTAGGGAAACGGACGGAGTCTCCCCTGTTTCTAGGCAAAAAGCAAACCTGCGACAGCATATAAGTGGACCAATACCATGTCCAAACATTCAACCACCTCAAGGCCATCCGAGCCTTGTTCTCAACAAGCAATCACAAGCAAATATACATTTCCAGTTTACAGACTAACCTACCTCTTCACATCTTTTACAAGTACATTCATGCTTGACAATTAAACCATACTAACCTATTGCATAAGTTAGACTATCAAACCATTCTAACTCTTTTCCTTTGGACATTACAAACATGCATTGAAGTTAAACTATGCTAACTAAATACATAAGCTAGCTTTTCAAATCTCTTCAATAACCTAGTAAAACTTAAATTACATTCTTTTAATATTAAATACATACAATACAAGAAAGCATACATCTTTGCCACTTCGACAACTCAAGCCACATAGGCATGCAAGACAACTCTTCAAGCACGAACTTTCACATAATCATGAACTTTCCAACTAACATGGCATTTCCTGAAATATGGTGGTGAGGAGTGAGTATACACAACACGTATACTCAGTGAGGGCGAGACAGATATCGAGGTGGAGAGAAAGAAAGTCGTGCAATGCAAATAGGGCAGATAAGCAATATAACTGACAAGTAAGCAATCAAAATAAACAATCAATATAATAAGCAATTAATAAAACCATTAACACAACCATTCAAAGCTATACCACACTCTGAAGGATATGGTTCACTCATACGAGCAATGTACCATTTCACGAGCGATACATCAATCTCGAGCTTGATGTTGACAACGATGACAATAAGCTCGCAACCACCTTATAACTTCAGTTTGGAATACCCCGGATGTATCCATCAATTCTACGACCCAAATCTCCCTGGGAGGCAGCCCAAACGAGAATGGGAATAGGACACAAAGCTAGAGCAACCAACACTAGTAGCCCGAGACTACCCAGAGAGGCCCATCACTCACGCGCCTGACACTATGCAATGCAAGACATGATACAAGGCGATAAACGAGCGATAGCACAACCATACAAATTAGAGGCGATAAACGAGATATCAAGCATTTACAATCAATACTAGCATTCAATTAACTTTTCAAGCATAACTATCATTAATAGGAACAATAACACCAATTAAACAAGTAACAGCAGTTCAAACACGAAAACAACAAATATCTCTATTCAATCTCTAACTTCCAAAGGCAATTACGAGCAAACGAGCTACGGGATTAGGAAATCGATTTCCCTACATTCACTCAAGCACTACAAGGCATGTTTCTATGTCACTAAACCTCACTTTCCCAACCGAAGCCCGAAAGTCCACCTACTGGGTTTGAACTACAACTATGCTAATCGGTCATTCAATCAACGCCACAACAGCGCCAAAAGTACTTCTATGCCCTCACTTACAAAACCCCCAACTCAATTCGAGCACGGTCAACTTTTGGTCAAACGGCCCCTTTACGTTTCTTTGTCTAATTTCCAATTTTATCAAAGGCCGGTCCGTTTTTATTGCACATTTTATCTTTCTATCACTAATGGCACCTATCCAAATCAAGAAATCGCAATTCGGATCAAAATCCAAAATTATAGGGTTTACTATTCATAATTCACTATTCATTATTCTTCCCCAATTTCAAATACGCAGTTTCAACTATAAAAATTGCTAAATAACTATCAAACAATGCTCTACGAACTCAAACGAAGCTATATCAAGCAATTACAGGCATCATAACACATTATATATCAAATCTAAAAATTTGACACAAAATTCAAATTCGAATTTAAATGCACAAAAGCGTGAAAACCCTCACAGAGATTGAAGTCCAAGACCCGTAAGGACCCGAGCCACGACCCCTTAGCAATTCCACGCATGATTGTAGAAGAAAAATGCAAAACAATTTTTTTTTCTTTTCCCTCAAGCTTTCGGCCATGGGAGGACATGCATGGCATTTTACAAATTGGTTTTATTGATTTTTGCCTTGTTTTATTATTTAAAAGGTGACAGGGCATTTTGGTCATTTGCAAAATCAAGCTTTAGTTAAAAATGGTCAAATAAGCTTATTTTAATACCATTTAAATCTAATTCAAGTTAGAACAATGCAATTAAATGAAAAACAACTAAGACTGGTTAAATTAAGCTAAAAACATTTTTTTCACTAAGTCCGAGGAATATTTCTCTAATTCCCATTTTCAAAATGCTACGATCGAACGGTCATTAAACGATTGCTAATCAAATGATGAACACTAATAGAAAACTATAATTTTTGAAAAGTAGAACAGTAGAATAGATTAAAATTCACTCCGGCTCGGAGTTACTTTTCTCATTTATTTGAAAACCGAGTGATTTTAATGCAAGACAACTAAAACCAATTATTAAAATAATCAAAACAATCAAAATAATCAATATTCATTTAAAAATAATTGTTTTAACTATTTCTAGAATATTTTAAAGAATTAGGAAGTTAATGCTAGAAATGAATGTTTAACTAAAATTAAACACGAAATTCAATGCTAACATTTAAGATGACACTTAATTAAATGCAATTAAATACTATTAAATGCATGCCGAATTCGGGTTATCACAATTGGGACACTGTTGGGGCATGGTTGGGGCACTATTGGGGTGCGACTGGGGCATTATGGGGGTACACTTGGGGGACGATGGGAGATGTTGGGGGACGACTTTGGCACTACTAGGGGACGTTGGGCACGACGGGCAATGTTAAGCATTCGGGAGTATTGGGTATGCGGAATGTACTATGACACGAATGTGCACATTCATATTCTTTTACAAGTGGTTACCAAATGTACGAAGTAGTATTAACCTTTGCCTTGTTCGACAAACAGTTCGTCACATTTGTGAGACGAAATAGATTAATCGATTTCCCAATCCATCCAAAAAAATTTTAACGCCAAATATCAGGTAAAAAAATTAATTTATGAATTAATATAAATTTTCTTGAATTTTCTAGTATTTTTTCTGATTTTCCCTATTTTTCGTAATTTTTAAATATTAAAAATTAATTTTCCAAAAAAAATATTTTTGAATATTATTTAACAAATTAATGTATGAATTAATATATTTTTTTTCTGAATTTTCTACTATTTTTTCTAATTTTTTCCTATTTTTCGCAATTATTAAATATTAAAAAAATATTTTTTCGAAAAAAATAATTTTGAAGCATTTGGATATCATATGCTATCAATAAGGAGCAAGTTGGGTACAAAGATCATGCTATATGGGGCCTTTTATAGTGTAAAACACCCATTATGAATCTCTGACAAAATGTACGCTACTGCTGTCACTTGGGTTTTTGTATCTAAATGTACTATAGGGGGGTATGTGGTGTCAAGCCTCCTGGTTGAGGTCCATGCAGGGGGACGTTGTGGGCACTTCGTGGCACATTGTGGGCACTTCGTGGCACATTATGGGCTATATCGTGGGCAATATCGTGGGCTATATTGTGGGCGGGAATGCCTACCGAGTGAATCACGCCGAGGTATTGCATTGTATACCCGTGCGTTGGGGCAGTCCCACCCCTGCCCCACGTCCCCTAGCATGTCCCTCGGCGCGGCACTAGGATGGCTAATGAGACTTCCCTAGCCCCTCATTATCCATCTTGGTGCTGCAACACTGTCGATGTCATTGGGATGGCTAATAAGGGGCGAGTAGTTGCCCAAGCACAAAACTAGCCATCCCTGTGCCGCCGGCTAGGTACACGTTGGGGGACATTCCCGTCCGCCGATGTGTCGTTGGGCCTGCGCGATACGCAAATTGCCTAGCACATGAAGCCATGGTCATTGCCGAGTGGATGCGCACAGCCATGGTCTAGTGTTGTGGCAATCCAAGCACCGCGTGGGCTTGGGTGGCTCTTAGGGGACGGTGGGGGCAAGCGTGATGCGTGAATCGCCTAGCACACGTGGCATTGACTTTCGTTAAGCAACGACGCGAGCGTTGCGATGAGACAATTGCTGATGCTTCAATGTCATGGCGATCCAAGCACCATGTGGCCTTGAGGCCGTCCCCCGGTTGGTTTCAACAAGCCTGTGCGATGTGTGAATCACCTAGCACACGACGCCATGGTCCTCGCTGAGTCGTAATGCTACGGACATCATCTAGTGTCGTGACGATCCAAGCACCACATGGGCAAGAATGTAGTTTGCTTGTCCCGTTCCGTGCATACAGGGGGACGGTGGGAGGCATGCGTGATGCGCGAATTTCCTAGCACATATGGGATTAGCTTTCGTTAAGCAACGACGCAAGCGTTACGATTAGACGATTGTTGATTCTTCAATGTCGTGGTGATCCAAGCACTATGTGGCCTTGAAGCCGTCACCCAGTTGGTTCCGACAGGCCTGTGTGATGCGCGAATCGCCTAGCACACGTGCCATGGTTCTCGCTGACTCGTAATGCGACAGACGTGGTCTAGTGCCATGGCGATCCAAGCACCGCATGGGAAGGAAGATAGTTTGCTTGTCTCGTTCCGTGCATATAGGGGGACGGTGAAGGGCATGCGTGATGCGCGAATTGCCTAGCCCATGTGGCATTGGCTTTTGTTAATCAACGAAGCGAGCTTTGTGATAAGACGATTGCTGATGCTTCAATGTCGTGGTGATCCAAGCACTGTGTTGCCTTGAAGCCGTCCCTTGGTGTGTTCCTAGTGGCATACGTGATGGGCGAATTGCCTAGCACACGACGCCATGGTCCTCGCTGAGTCGTAATGCGACGGACGTGGTCTAGTGTCGTGGCAATCCAAGCACTACGTGGGCAGGAAGGTAGTTTACTTGTCCCGTTCTGTGCATACGAGTGAATAAAGGTGGACAATGGAGGGCATGCGTGATGCACGAATCACGTAGCACATGTGGCATTGGCTTTCATTAATCAACGACGCGAGCATTGCGATGAGACGATTGCTGATGCTTCAATGTCATGGCGATCCAAGCACCGTAATGCCTCGAAGCCATCCCCCAGTGTATTCCCACTGGCCTGTGCGATGCGCGAATCGCCTAGCACACGAAGCCATGGTCCTCGCTGAGTCGTAATGTGACGGACGTGGTCTAATGTCGTGGCGATCCAAGTACCGCGTGGGCAGGAATGAAGTTTGCTTGTCCTGTTCTGTGCATACGAGAGCATAAAAGGGGCCGGTGGGGGGCATGCGTGATGCATGAATCGCCTAGTACATGTGGCATTGGCTTTCGTTAATCAACGACGCCCGCATTGCTATGAGACGATTGCTGATGCTTCAATGTCGTGGTGATCGAAGCATCGTAATGCCTCAAAGCCGTCCCCCGGTGTGTTCCCACTGGCCTGTGCGATGCGTGAATCGCCTAGCACATGATGCTATGGTCCTCGCTGAGTCACAATGCGACGGACGTGGTCTAGTGCCATGGCGATCCAAGCAGTGCGTGGGCAGGAAGGTAGTTTACTTGTCCCGTTCTGTGCATACGGGTACATAAAGGCGGACAGTGGGGGGCATGCGTGATGCGTGAATTGCCTAGTACATGTGGCATTGGCTTTTGTTAAGCAACGATGCGAGCATTGCGATGAGGCGATTGCTTATGCTTCAACGTTGTGGTGATCCAAGCACCATGCGGCCTTGAAGCCGTCCCTCGGTTCGTTCCTACAGGCCAGTACGATGCGCGAATCGCCTAACACACGATGCCATGGTCCTCGCTGAGTCGTAATGCGATGGACATGGTCTAGTGTCATGGCGATCCAAGCACCGCGTGGGCAGGAAGGTATTTTGCTTGTCCAATTCCGTGTATACTGGGGGACGATGGGGGGCATGCGTGATGCACGAATTGCCTAGCACACGTGGGATTGGCTTTCGTTACACAATGATTCGAGCGTGCGTTGAGACAATTACTGATGCTTCAATGTCGTGGCGATCCAAGCACCATGTGGCCTTGAATCCGTCCCCCGGTTGGTTCCGACAGGCCTGTACGATGCGCGAATCGCCTAGCACATGATGCCATGGTCCTCGTTGAGTCGTAATGCGACAGACGTGGTCTAGTGTCTTGGTGATCCAAGCACCACGTGGGCAGGAAGTTAGTTTGCTTGTCCCGTTTCGTGCATACGGATGCATACAGGGAGACGGTGGAGGGCATGCGTGATGCGCAAATCGCCTAGCACATGTGGCATTTGCTTTCGTTAAGCAACGATGTCACGCTCCAACCCAACCTATAGAGGTTAGACTAGGGAGTGATCTAAACATTCAAGTCTTTTCACGTGCTTAATCGTTCAAGAAGGTTTAACCCTTAACGTTTAGCCTAAACTCCACAAATTCTTTGAAAAACCGGCAGCATAACGGCTGTACTTGGGCTCTTTAGTTTGACCTAATTTTTTAAAGGCCTCAAAACTTTCAATCTCAAATTCATTTCCAACTAAGATTACTATTTATCGTCAATTGAAATGCCTACTAGTTATCTCGAAGTCTCGTTTGATCATTAACCTAGCATGATACTATGTCTCGTTTGTTTGTTAATCCTCGTTACAAAAGTACCTGTTGACCTTAGCTTAACAATGGGTACCTGCTTAAGATTGGATAGGTTCATTTTACTTAGTCCTTACTGGATACTTCATAATCCTATGATAGATTCTAACCAGTAACAATAGCAAAACATCCATAGTAGTGTCTGTCTAGTTATTAGCAGTACAAGCCAAAATTAGACCCCAAATTACAACGGGGGTCTTTTACATTACAAACATCAAGCAACATGAAAAGAAATAGTCTTCAAGCAGCATAGTGTTCACAAATGGCCATAATCAAGCAAAGCACATAGGACAGGCAATCATTTCAAGGAATCATCATTAGGCACGTCGTCCTCAGGTACCTATTCTTCATCTTCTTCACCTGAGATGATTAAAGAGGGTGAGTCCTTATCAACTCAGCGAGGGGGAACGAGAAATAGGTTTTGAAACTCATTTTCCAGTTCAAATTATAAAAACCCTTTTTGCAAGCATGAATATATCACAAATAAGTACATAATAATAATATAAAAGTAAAGGAACACAATTACCCATCTTTCCTCCCCGAGGTCCTCTAGGAACCAAGCGAGAGTACTTATACACATAGTAAAAAGGATACGGTGAGCTTTTGCTCTCAGTTCATTTCCAGTATCAGTTGTTGCGGCTGACTTAAATCATCCCTTTATCACGCCAAATGGGTGTACTCCGGATGTACTCCGAAATCCTACGACCCAACTCTCTGAGGAAGTTTAGCCCCCAAGCAAGAGAGGGAATTGGACAATGGTAGTCACGGTTGCACTGGCAAGTCCAATGCCGCCCGGTGTGCGTGAACGCTACCACGCCCGAATGAAAGGTTGCAACCTTGTATGTAATGCACATTTATAACATTTAATATATCACATTAGGAGGACAACAAAGTAGGTTGCCTCCGAGCAGTCATAAGGTTGCACATTGACAAGTAAACATGCGAGGCACGATATGACAAGTAATTTCACTTGAAAAGCACATGGAGTTATATGAATATTAAATGGGCTTCCATGTAACGCATGCAAATCAAGTCATATAACTCATTTCGAAGTTCATGTAATCAAATTATAAGATTATTCAACATGCAACGACATCTACGTGGGACCGGGTGCAAGAAAGGCCTACTTGTCAACATGTAATCATCAAAATCATGTTTAGGGCTATGGGGGCAACTACGGGCAGCCTACTAGTCACATAATTAAATACGATATCCATAGGATCAACACTTAGCGAGTTTTTCCTAGTCATTAGGGTTTCATTTCATGCTCACTCGTGCGATTAAGCCCTAAATTGTCACGTAATTAAACTCAAGCCATGCATTGATTAATTAAAACACCCTCAAGCATTCAAAACAGTCCACACAACATCCCAATGCCACAATCCCGAGCATTTAACACAACAAGAGAAGCTACAGTAATTATAATTTTTCTAAGCATATCACTAAGTGAAACCCTCACTGCAATGGGCTGTTTTCTCACAATTATTAAGACAAGCAAAAAATCTCCAATTATAGTGAATAAGATTTCAAATTAAAGATTAATAAATGAACTAAATTTAGAAACAAACCTCGCATCATTTGGAGTTCGGGTTCAATAGTTATAGCCAAAACAGTGGGATTGCACAAAACTGTCCAGATTTGTACACATTTCAATACTTGTCGTTTTTGAGGTCCTTAGGGTCAGATTTAGCCTTAGTCCATTTCTGACAAAAATGTCCATAACTGAAAAATCTAGCATGTAACCAAATTTCATGCATTTTGGATATCATTCACTAAGTTAAAACTGGTTCGTTCTAAAAGGTCAGTGAATCTGCCAAAACCTGCTTCATTTTTCCAGATTTTCCAGATTTGGACACATTTTAAAGATTTGCCATTTTGAGGACCTTAGAGTCAAAATTAGCTTTGGCATATTTCTGGGAAAAAATGTTCAGAACTGGCAAAAATAGTTATCTACTAATTTTCACGCATTTTCAACATCATTTAACTGGACAAAATCACCTCGCACCTACAAGACAGAAAGCTGTCACATGCACGATTTCATCTATCATCACATTCTAGCCCAAAATCTTGCCATGCATGGTTGTAAAAGCTTATGAACACACATATATCTCAAGTATAGAAGCAAAGATAAACATTTAAGAGCATGCATGTGGTTTTTTGAAAGATTTTCAAGAAGTTTTAGCCCTCACCTTAGCAAGACAACAAAGAAGATGCACAAACTCTTGATGAAGCACAATGACAACTCTTCTCCTTGCTTAGCCGAGAGACAACTTGGGATTTCTCTAATTTCCTAGCTAAGTTACCTTATTCTTAGTAGGTGCATGTGGTTAGAACAAGAAGAAAAGAAATGGAAGCTAGGAAACTCACCTAAACCGAAATGGAACTGCTTAAGGCTTGCATGTGTGCTTCTTTTGCTTAGTCGAGCTTCCTAGCTTCTTGCTTGCCTTGATGAACCATGGAGTGATGAAGATGAGCTATGGAGTCTACAATATTCAGCTAGGGCCGAGAGAGAGAGAGAGAAGAATGAGAGGGAGAGAGAGAAATGTGAGGAAATGAGAGAAATGAAAGAAAAATAGAAGCTTGTGCAATTGTTGAGGGTTGTGTCGGCCGTGGGCATGTAAAAATCAGATTTGTGTCTTCAAGAAGTATGGTTTTTGAATTACCTAGCATGGCAAGGAGCTTATGTCGAGATTGGTAGAGTTTGGTAGAGTTTTGAGCTAGTTTTTTATGCATTTGTGTCATAACTTGTCATAGAATTGTCTAGAATTAATTTTGAATTGAGCAAGCAAGCATAAATGCCACAAGGTGGTCGGCCAAGGCATGAAAATGCTGAATCTTTGTCATCTTTTGAGCATTAATTAATTGTATGTTTGAAAGTGCAAAAGAATAAGGAATAAAGAATAAGGAATGTCTAGCTTTTTCTGAGATTTTGTCTTCTAGTGGGTTGAATTAGTAATTTAATATTAGTTAGTGAAATTTGTAGGATTAATTAATGACCTAGTGCTTCGTGTAAGATGCTTTCTTGATTAGCGTGAGGGCACGCTTTCCAAGATATAGGGCACGCACTACAAGGTAGGGCACAAACTACGAGATGAATGTACATTTTCCAAGTAAATGCACGCAACCCTAAATGAATGCACGTAATTCAATGCAAGGCACAAAAAACGGAACATGATTCTTAAACCTAGGTCAAGGCACGCAAATCTAGGTTAGGGCACACGGAATGAGGTAACGCACACCAGTTGGGGATTAGGGCATACTATTCTAGGTTAAGGCACGAATGACGAAGCATGCATGAAAACCAAGACAGGGCACGTAATCCAAGGCACGTAAGTCGAGGCACGCAAGTCGAGGTAAGACAAGTTATTCAGGGTCGGGCCTCACAAATGACACGAGCGTTGTGATAAGACGATTGCTGATGCTTCAATGTCGTGGCGATCCAAGCAGCGTGCGGCCTTGAAGTTGTCCCCCGGTTGTTTCCAACGGGCCTGTGCGATGCGCGAATCGCCTAGCACACGATGCTATGGTCCTTGCTGAGTCGTAATGCGACGGTCGTGGTCTAGTATCGTGGCGATCCAAGCACCGCGTAGGCAGGAAAGTAGTTTGCTTGTTCCGTTCCGTGCATATGAGTGCATAAAGGGGGACGGTGGGGGGCATTCGTGATGCGCGAATTGCCTAGCACATGTGGCATTGGCTTTCGTTAAGCAACGACGCGAGCGTTGCGATGAGACGATTACTGATGCTTCAATGTCATGGTGATCCAAGCACCCTGCTGCCTCAAAGTTGTGTGAGGCTCGACCTCGATTTGCGTGTAATACCTCATTTCGTGTGCCTTAATCTAGATTTGTGTGCCTTGACCTAGGTTTAAGAATTGTGTTTCATTTTGTGTGCCTTGCATTGAATTACGTGCATTCATTTAGGGTTGCGTGCATTTACTTGAGAAACGTACATTCATCTCGTAGTTCGTGTCTTGTCTCGTAGTGCGTGTCCTAAACCTAGGAAAGCATGCCCACACGCTAATCAAGAAAGCATCTTACACGAAGCACTAGGTCATTAATTAATCCTACAAATCCCACTAACTAATATTAAATTACCAATTCAACCCTCTAGAAGACAAAATTGCACCAAAAGCTAGACATTCATTATTCTTTATTCTTTATTCTTTGCATATCCCAAACACACAATAAAATAAGCCTTGAACAAGACAAAAAATGCAGATTTGCACACATCCTTGGCCGACCACTTGGACCCTTGTGCATGCACTTCAATTTCAAAATTAATTCCTCAAACATTCTTAGACAAGTTATGACACAAATGCATAAAAAAATAACCCAAAACCCTACCCAATGCACCCATATTCTTGACCCATTCCCTTGCCATGCTAGGTGATTTAAAAATCATGCTTCTTGAAGACACAAATCTGAAATTTGTATGCCCAAGGCCAACACATGCTTCAACATTTGCAAAAGCTTTCATTTTTCCTTCATTTCTCTCAATTCCTCTCATTCTTCTCTCTCCCTTTCATTCTTCTCTCTCTCTCTCGGCCCTAGCTGAATATTGTAGACTCCATAGCTCATCTTCATCACTCCATGGTTCATCAAGGCAAGCAAGAAGTTAGGGAGCTCGACTAAGCAAGCTAGGTTGCAAGAAACACACATGCAAGCTCTTTGAATCTCCATTTCGGCTTAGGTGAGTTTGCTAGCTTCCATTTCTTTTCTTCTTGTTCTAACCACATGCACCTACTAAGAGCTTGGTTACTAAGCTAGGAAACTAGAGAAAAATCGAGTGGTGTCTCGGCTAAGCAAGGAAAAGAGTCAACTTTGTGCTTCACCAAGAGTCTTGTGCATCTTCTTGTTGTTTTGCTAAGGTGAGGGCTAAAACTTCTTGAAAATCTTTCAAAAAACCATATGCATGCTCTTAAATGTCTATCTTTACTTATATACTTGGGATATATGTGTGTTCATAAGCTTTTATAACCATGCATGGCAAGATTTTGGCTAGAATGTGATGATAGATGTTTGTGACAGCTCTCTATCTTGTTGCTACGAGGTGAGTTTGGTAGGTAACTATTTTTTCCAGTTCTGAACATTTTTCGTAGAAATAGGCCAAAGATAATTTTGACTCTAAGGTCCTCAAAATGGCAAATCATTGAAATGTGTCCAAATCTGGAAAATCTGGAAAAATAAAGCAAGTTTTGGCAGATTCACTGACCTTGTAGAATGAACCAGTTTTGGATTAGTAAATGACATCCAAAATGCATGAAATTTGGTGTGCTGCTAGATTTTTCAGTTATGGACATTTTTATCAGAAATGGACTAAGGCTAAATCTGACCCTAAGGATCTAAAAAACGACAAGTATTGAAATGTGTGCAAATCAGGACAGTTTTGTGCAGTCTCACTGTTTTGGCTATAACTATTGAACCCGAACTTCAAATGATGCGAGGTTTGTTTCTGAATTTAGTTCACTTCCTGAGATTTAATTTGACATCTTATTCACTGGAATTCAATATTGTTTGCTTGTCTTAATGATTGTGAGAAAACAGTCCATTGCAGTGAGGGTTTCACTTAGTGATATGCTTAGAAACATTATTGTAGCTTCTCTTGTTGTATTAAATGCTTGGGATTGTGGAATTGAGATGTTGTGTGGACTGTTTTGAATACTTGAGGGTGTATGAACTAATCAAAGCGTGGCTTGAGTTTGATTTCGAGATGACTTGGGGCTTAATCGCACGGGTAAGCACGAATTGGAACCCTAGTGACTAGGTGAATTTGCTAAGTGTTGATCCTTTGGTTGTTGTGTTGGATTATGTGTTTAGTAGGCTGTCCGTAGTTGCCCTTGTAGCCCTAAATATGCTTTCGATGATTACATGTTGATAAGTAAGCTTTTCTTGCACCCGGTCCCACGTAGATGTCGTTGCATGATGAATAATCTTATTATTTGATTACGTGAACCTTGAAATGAGTTGTATGACTTGATTTGCGTGACATTACATGGCTGCCTGTTTAATGTTCATATAACTCCATGTGCCTTTCAAGTGAAATTACTTGTCTTATCGTGCCTCGCTTATTTACTTGTCAATGTGCAATCTTATGACTGCTCGGAGGCAACCTACTTTGTTGTCCTGCTAATGTGATATATTAATTGTCATAAATGTGCATTGCATACAAGGTTGCAACCTTTCATTCTGGCGTGGTAGCGTTCATGCACAACGGGCGGCATCGGGCTTGCCAGTGCAACCATGACTACCATTGTCCAATTCCCTCTCTCGCTAGGGGACTAGACTTCCTTGGAGAGTTGGGTCGTAGGATTTCGGGGTACATCCGGAGTACACCCATTTGGCGTGATAAGGGGATGATTTGAAGTCGGCCGCAACAACTGATACTGGAAATGACCTGAGAGCAAAAGCTGACCGTATCATTTTCACTATGTGTATAAGTACTCTCGCTTGGTTCCTAGAGGACCTTAGGGAGGAAAGACGGGTAATTGTGTTCTTTTACTTTTATATTATTGTTATGTACTTATTTGTGATATATTCATGCTTGCAAAAAGGGTTTTCATAAGTTGAACCGGAAAATGAGTTTCCAAACCTATTTCTCATTCCCCCTTGCTGAGTTCATAAGGACTCACCATCTTTTATCATCTCAGGTGAAGAAGATCAAGAACAGGTACCCGAGGACGATGTGCCTAACGATGATTCCTTGGAATGCTTGCCTGTCCTATGTGCTTTGCTTGATTATGGCCATTGTGAACACTATGCTGCTTGAAGACTATTTCTTTTCATGTTGCTTGATGTTTGTAATGTAAAAGACCCCCGTTGTAATTTGGGGTCTAATTTTGGCTTGTACTGATAATAACTAGACAGACACTACTATGGTCGTTTTGCTATCGTTACTGGTTAGTATCTATCATAGGATTATGAAGTATCAGGTAGGGGCTAAGTAGAATGAACCTAGCCAATCTTAAACATGTACCCATTGTTAAGCTAAGATCAACGGTGTGAGGCCCGACCTCGATTTGCATGCGATACTTCGTTTCGTGTGCCCTAACCTAGATTTGCGTGCCTTGACCTAGGTTTAAGAATTGTGTTTCATTTTGTGTGTCTTGCATTGAATTACATGCATTCATTTAGGGTTGCGTGCATTTACTTGGAAAACGTGCATTCATCTCGTAGATCGTGCCCTACCTCGTAGTGCGTGCCCAAAACCTAGGAAAGCGTGCCCTCATGCTAATCAAGAAAGCATCTTACACGAAGCACTAGATCAATAATTAATCCTACAAATCCCACTAACTAATATTAAATTACTAATTCAACCCACTAGAAGACAAAATCTCACAAAAAGCTAGACATTCCTTATTCTTTATTCCTTATTCTTTTGCACTTTCAATACACAATTGAATAATACTCCAATAGATGACAAAAATTCAGATCCTTGCCCTAGCCTTGGCCGACCACATGGGATCTTTTAGCAATGCTTTGCATATTTCAAATTAAATCTAGACAATCCTATGACAATCTATGACACATTGCATAAAAAATTTAGCTAAAAAACTCCACCAAAGTCTCCAAATCTCAACATAATGCTTCATGCCCATGCTAGGAATTTCAAAATGCTTCTTGAAGACACAAAAATCATAATTTCAATGCCCAAGGCCGACATTTGCATCTATCCCTTCAAAGCCTTTCATTTTTCACTTCATTCTTCTTTCTTCCTCACATTTCTCTCTCTCCCTCTCATTCTTCTCTCTCTCTCTCGGCTTTGGCTGAGTTTCTACACTCCTTAGCTTGTCTTCATCACACCATGGTTCATCAAGGCAAGCAAGAAGGTAAGGTACTCGACTAAGCAAGCTAGGTTGCAAGAATCACACATGCAAGCTCCTTGAGCAACCATTTCGGCCTAGGTGAGTTTGCTAGTTTCCATTTCTTTTCTTCTTCTTCTAACCACATGCACCTACTAAGAACTTGGTCACTAAGCTAGGAAAAATAGAGAAAATCGATTTGGTGCCTCGGCTAAGCAAGGAAAGGAGTCAACCTTGTGCTTCATCAAAGTTTTGTGCATCTTCTTGTTGTTTTGCTTAGGTGAGGGCTAAAACTTCTTGAAAATCTTTCAAAAATCCATATGCATGCTCTTAAATGTTTTTCTTTGCTTCTGTACTTGAGATATATGTGTGTTCATAAGCTTTTGTATCCATTCATGGCAAGATTTTGGCTAGAAGGTGATGATAGATGAAATCGGGTTTATGACAGCTTTCTGTCTAGTTGGTGCGAGGTGATTTTGGGTTGGTAAATGATGTTGAAAATGCATGAAAATTGGTAGTTAACTATTTTTGCCAGTTATGAACATTTTTACCAGAAATAGGCCAAAGCTAATTTTGAGTCTAAGGTCCTCAAACTGGCAAATCATCAAAATGTGTCCAAATCTGGAAAATCTGGAAAAATGAAGCAGGTTTTGGAAGATTCATTGACCTTGTAGAACGAACCAGTTTTGACTTAGTAATGATATCCAAAATGCATGAAAGTTTGTGTGCTGCTAGATTTTTCAGTTCTGGACATTTTTTTCAGAAATGGACTAAGGCTAAATCTGACCCTATGAACCTCTTAAATGACAAGTATTGAAATGTGTGCAAATCTGGACAGTTTTGTGCAATCCCACTGTTTTGGCTATAACTATTGAACCCAAACTCCAAATGATGCGAGGTTTGTTTCTGAATTTAGTTCACTTCATAAGCTTTAATTTGACATCTTATTCACTAGAATTGGAGATGGTTTTCTTGTCTTAATGATTGTGAGAAAACTGCCCATTGCAGTGAGGGTTTCACTTAGTGATGTGCTTAGAAAAATTGTTGTAACTTCTCTTGTTGAATTAAATGCTTGGGATTGTGGCATTGGGTTGTTGTGTGGACTGTTTTGAATACTTGAGGATGATTGAACTAATCGATGCATGGCTTGAGATTGATTTTGAGTTGACTTGGGACTTAATCGCACGGGTAAGCACGAAATGGAAATCCTAGTGACTAGGTAAATTCACTAAGTGTTGATCCTATGAATATCGTTCTTAATTATACGTTTAGTAGGCTGCCTGTAGTTTCCCTTATAGCCATAAATGTGATTCTGATCATTGCATGTTGACAAATAGGCCTTTCTTGCATTCGAACCCACGTAGATGTTGTTGCATGTTGAATAATCTTATTATTTGATTACGTGGACTTCGAAAAGAGTTATATGGCTTGATTTACATGTGTTACATGGCTACCCATTTAATGTTCATATAACTCCATATGCCTTTCAAGTAAAATTACTTGTCTTATCGTGCCTCACTTGTTTACTTGTCAATGTGCAATCTTATGACTATCCGGAGGCAACCTACTTTGTTGTCCTCCTAATGTGATATATTAAATGTCATAAATGTGGATTGCATATAAGGTTGCAACCTTTCATTCTGGTGTGGTAGCGTTCACGCATACCGGGCGGCATCGGGCTTGCCGGTGCAACCGTGACTATCATTGTCCAATTCCCTCTCTCGCTTGGGGGCTAGACTTCCTCGGAGAGTTGGGTCGTAGGATTTTGGGGTACATCCGGAGTACACCCATTTGGCGTGATAAGGGGATGATTTGAAGTTGGCCGCAACAACTGATACTGGAAATGAACTGAGAGCAAAAGCTCACCGTATCCTTTTCACTATGTGTATAAGTACTCTCGCTTGGTTCCTAGAGGACCTCGGGGAGGAAAGACGGGTAATTGTGTTCCTTTACTTTATATTATTGTTAGGTTCTTAATTGTGTTATATTCATGCTTGCAAAAGGGTTTTCATAAGTTGAACCGAAAAATGAGTTTCAAAACCTATTTCTCGTTCTCCCTCACTGAGTTCATAAGGACTCACCCTCTTTTATCATCTCAGGTGAAGATGATCAAGAACAGGTACCCGAGGACGACGTGCCTAACGATGATTCCTTGGATTGATTGCCTATCCTATGTTCTTTGCGTGATTATGGCTATTTGTGAACACTATGCTACTTGAAGACTATTTCTTTTCATGTTGCTTAATGTTTGTGATGTAAAAGACCCCCGTTGTAATTTGGGGTCTAATTTTGGTTTGTACTGATATTAACTAGACAGACACTACTATGATCGTTTTACTATTGTCATTGGCTAGTATCTACCATAGGGTTATGAAGTATCAGGTAAGGACTAAGAAAAATGAACCCATCCAATCTTAAGCAGGTACTCACTATTAAGCTTAGATCAACAGGTACTTTTGTAACGAGGATTAACAAACAAACGAGACATAGTATCAAGCTAGGTTACTAATCAAACGAGACATCAAGATAACTAGTAGGCGTTTCAATTGATGGTAAATAGTAATCTTAGTTGGAAATGAAATTGAGATTGAAAAATTTGAGGCGTTTAGAGAATTAGGTCAAACTAAGGAGCCCAATTACAACCGTTATGCTGCCGATTTTTTGGAGAATTGTGGAGTTTAAGCGAAAATGTTAAGTGTTAAACCTTCATAAACGGTTAAGTATGTGATTAGACTTAAATGTTAGATCACACCCTAGTCTAACCTTTATAGGCCGGGTTGGGGCGTGACAACAGGTACTTTTGTAACGAGGATTAACAAACAAACGAGACATAGTATCATGCTAGGTTATTAATCAAACAAGACATCGAGATAACTAGTAGGCGTTTCAATTGATGGTAAATAGTAATCTTAGTTAGAAATGAAATTGAGATTGGAAAATTTGAGGCGTTTAGGGAATCAGGTCAAACCAAAGAGCCCAATTACAGTTGTTATGTTGCCAGTTTTCTGGAAAATTATGGAGTTTAGGCTAAAACGTTAAGTGTTAAACTTTCATGAACAATTAAGTACGAGATATGACTTGAATGTTTAGATCACACCCTAGTCTAACCTTTATAGGTTGGGTTGGGGCACGACAAGTCGTCCCCCGGTGTGTTCCCACTGGCCTACGCGATGCGCGAATCGCCGAGCACACGACGCCATGGTCCTCGCTGAGTCGTAATGCGATGGACGTGGTCTAGTCTTGGGGTGATCCAAGCACTGCGTGGGCAGGAAGGTAGTTTGCTTGTCCCATTCCGTGAATACAAGGGGACGGTGGGGGGCATGTGTGATGCGCGAATCGCCTAGCACACGTGGGATTGGCTTTCGTTAAGCAACGATGCAAGCATTGCGATGAGACGATTGATGACGCTTCAATGTCGTGGTGATCCAAGCACCATGCGGCCTTGAAGCCGTCCCCCGGTTGGTTCTGACAGGCCTGTATGATGCGCGAATCGCCTTGAACACGATGCCATGGTCCTCGCTGAATCGTAATGCGACGGATGTGTTCTAGTGTCGTGGCGATTGAAGCACTGCGTGGGAAGGAAGGTAGTTTACTTGTCCCGTTCTGTGCATACAGGGGGACGGTGGGGGGCATGTGTGATGCACAAATTGCCTAGCACATGTGCCATTGGCTTTTGTTAAGCAACGACGCGAGCGTTGCGATGAGACAATTGCTGATACTTCAATGTCGTGGCGATCCAAACACCATGCGGCCTTCAAGTTGTCCCCCGGTTGGTTCGCACGGGTCTATACGATGCGCGAATAGCTTAGCACACGACGCCATGGTCCTCACTGAGTCGTAATGCGATGGACATAGTCTAGTGTCGTGGTGATCCAATCACCGCGTGGGCAGGAATGTAGTTTGCTTGTCCCGTTCCGTGCATACAGGGGGACGGTGGGGGGTACGCGTGATGCGCGAATCGCCTAGCAAACGTGGGATTGGCTTTCGTTAAGCAATGATGTGAGCGTTGCGATGAGATAATTGCTGATGCTTCAATGTCGTGGCAATCCAAGCACCATGCGGCCTTGAAGCCGTCCCCCGGTTGGTTCCGACAGGACTGTGCGATGCGCGAATCGCCTTGAACACGATGCCATGGTCCTCGCTGAGTCGTAATGTGACTGACGTGGTCTAGTGTCGTGGTGATCGAAGCACCGCGTAGGAAGGAAGGTAGTTTGCTTGTCCCATTCGGTGCATACAAGGGGACGGTGGGGGGCACGCGTGATGCGCGAATCGCCTAGCACATGTGGCATTGGCTTTTGTTAAGCAACGACGCGAGCGTTGCGACGAGACGATTGCTGATGCTTCAATGTCGTGGCGATCCAAGCGCCATGCGGCCTTGAAGCCGTCCCCCGGTTCATTCCGACAGGTTTGTACGATGCGCGAATCGCCTAGCACACGATGTCATAGTCCTCGCAGAGTCGTAATGCGACGGACATGGTCTAGTGTCGTGGCGATCCAAGCACCGCGTGGGCAGGAAGGTAGTTTGCTTGTCCTATTCCGTGCATACAAGGGGACGTTGGGGGGCATGCGTGATGCGCGAATTGCCTAGCACTTGATATTGGCTTTCATTAAGCAACGACGTGAGCGTTGCGATGAGACAATTGCTGATGCTTCAATGTCGTGGCGATCCAAGCACCATGCGACCTTAAAGCCGTCCCCCGGTTGGTTTTGACAGGCCTGTGCGATGCGCGAATCGCCTAGCACACGATGCCATGGTCCTCGCTGAGTCGTAATGCGACGGACGTGGTCTAGTGTCATGGCAATCCAAGCACCGTGTGGGAAGGAAGGTAGTTTGCTTGTCCTGTTCTGTGCATACAGGGGGACAGTGGGGGGCAAGCGTGATGCGCGAATCGCCTAGCACATGTGGCATTGGCTTTTGTTAAGCAACGACGCGAGTGTTGCGATGAGACGATTGCTTATGCTTCAATGTCGTGGTGATCTAAGCACCATACGGCCTTCAAGCCGTCCCCGAGTAGGTTCCGGCAGGCCTATACAATGCGCGAATCGCCTATCACACGACGCCATAGTCTTCGCTGAGTTGTAATGCGACGGACGTGGTCTAGTGTCGTGGTGATCCAAGCACCGCGTGGGCAGGAAGTTAGTTTGCTTGTCTCGTTCCGTGCATACAGGTGCATACAAGGGGACGGTAGGGGGCATGCGTGATGCGCGAATCGCCTAGTACATGTGGCATTTGCTTTCATAAAGCAATGACTCGAGCGTTGTGATGAGACGATTGCTGATGGTTCAATGTGGTGGCGATCCAAGCACCGTGCTGCCTTGAAGTTGTCACCCAGTTGTTTTCGACGGGCCAGTGTGATGCGTGAATCGCCTAGCACACGACACCATGGTCCTTGCTGAGTCATAATGCAATGGACGTGGTCTAGTTTCGTCGCTATCCAAGTACTGCGTGGGCAGAAAAGTAGTTTGCTTGTTCCGTTCCGTGCACACGGGTGTATAAAGGGGGACAGTGGGGGGCATTCGTGATGCGCGAATTGCCTAGCACATATGGCATTAGCTTTCGTTAAGCAACGACGTGAGCGTTGCGATGAGACTATTGCTGATGCTTCAATGTCGTGGTGATCCAAGCATCGTGCTACCTCAAAGTCGTCCCCCGGTGTGTTCCCACTGGCCTGCGCGATGTGCAAATCCCCTAGCACACGACGCCATAGTCCTCGTTGAGTCGTAATGTGACGGACGTGGTTTAGTGTCATGGCGATCCAAGCAGTGCGTGGGTAGGAAGGTAGTTTGCTTGTCTCATTCTGTGCATACGGGTACATAAAGGGGGACAGTTGGGGACATGCGTGATGTGCGAATTGCCTAGTACATGTGGCATTGGCTTTCGTTAAGCAACGACGCGAGCGTTGCGATGAGACGATTGCTTATGCTTCAACGTCGTGACGATCCAAGCACCATGTGGCCTTGACGCCGTCCCCCGGTTCATTACGACAAGCCAGTACGATGCACGAATCGTCTAGCACACGATGCCATGGCCCTCGTTGAGTCATAATACTACGGACATGGTCTAGTGTCGTGGTGATCCAAGCACCGCGTGGGCAGGAAGGTAGTTTGGTTGTCCCGTTCCATGCATACGGGTGCATAAAGGGGGAGGGTTGGGGGCATGCGTGATGCGCGAATTGCCTAGCACACGTGGGATTGGCTTTCGTTAAGCAACGACACGAGCGTTGCGAAGAGACAATTGTTGATGCTTCAATGTCGTGGAAATTCAAGCACCATGCGGCCTTGAAGCCGTCCCCCGGTTGGTTCCGATAGGCCAGTACGATGCGCGAATCGCCTAGCAAATGATGCCATGGTCCTCGCTGAGTCATAATGCGACGGACGAAGTCTTGTGTCGTGGCGATCCAAGCACCGTGTAGGAAGGAAGGTAGTTTGCTTGTCCCGTTCCGTGCATACAGGGGGATGGTGGAGGCCAAGCGTGATGCGCGAATCGCCTAGCACATGTGGCATTAGCTTTTGCTATGGAATTACGCGAGTGTTGCAATGAGACGATTGCTGATGCTTCAATTTCATGGCGATCCAAGCACCATGTGGCCTTGAAGCCATCGTACGGTTGGTTCCGACGGGCCTGTACGATGTACAAATTGCCTAACACACAACGCCACAGTCCTTGCTGAGTCGTAATGCAACGGACGTGGTCTGGAGTCGTGGCGATCCAAGCACCGCGTGGGCGAGAAGTTAGTTTGGTTGTCCCGTTCCGTACATACGGGTACAAATAGGGGGACGGTGGGGGATATGCGTGATGCACGAATCGCCTAGCCCATGTGGCATTTGCTTTCGTTAAGCAACGACGCGAGCGTTGTGATGAGACGATTGCTGATGCTTCAATGTCATGGCGATCCAAGCACCGTGCGGCCTTGAAGTTGTCACCCGGTTGTTTTCGACGGGCCTGTGCGATGCACGAATCGCCTAGCACATGACGCCATGGTCCTCGCTGAGTCGTAATGCGACGGACGTGGTCTAGTATCGTGGCGATCCAAGTACCGCATGGGCCGAAAAGTAGTTTGCTTGTTCTGTTCCGTGCATACGGGTGCATAAAGGGGGACGGTGGGGGGCATTCATGATACACGAATCGCCTAGCACATGTGGCATTAGCTTTCGTTAAGCAACGACGTAAGCGTTGCGATGAGACGATTACTGATGTTTTAATGTCGTGGTCATCCAAGCACCGTGCTGCCTCGAAGTCGTCCCCTGGTGTGTTCCCACTGGCTTGCGCGATGCGCGAATCGCCTAGCACATGACGTCATGGTCCTCGTTGAGTCGTAATGCGACAGACGTGGTTTAGTGTAATGTCGATCCAAGCAGTGCGTGGGCAGGAAGGTAGTTTGCTTGTCCCTTTCCGTGCATACGGGTACATAAAGGGGGACGGTAGGGGGCATACGTGATGCGCGAATTGCCTAGTACATGTGGCATTGGCTTTCGTTAAGCAACGACCCGAGCGTTGCAATGAGACGATTGCATATGCTTCAATGTCGTGGCGATCCAAGCACCATGTGGCCTTGAAGTCGTCCCTCGGATCATTCTAACAGGCCAGTACAATGCGCGAATCGCCTAGCACACGACACCATGGTCCTCGCTGAGTCGTAATGCGACAAACATGGTCTAGTGTTGTGGCGATCCAATCACCGCGTGGGCAGGAATGTAGTTTGCTTGTCCCGTTCCGAGTATACGGGTGCATAAAGGGGGACGGTTGGGGGCATGCGTGATGTACGAAGTGCCTAGCACATGTGTGATTGACTTTCGTTAAGCAACGACACAAGCGTTGCGATGAGACAATTGCTGATGCTTTAATGTCGTGGCGATCCAAGCACTATGTGGCCTAGAAGTCATCCCCCGGTTGGTTCCGACAAGCCTGTGCGATATGCGAATTCCCTAACACACGATGCCATGGTCCTCGCTGAGTCGTAATGCGACGGACAAGATCTTGTGTCGTGGCAATCCAAGCACCGCATGGGAAGGAAGATAGTTTGCTTGTCCTGTTCCATGCATACTGGTGGACGGTGGGGGGCAAGCGTGATGCGCGAATCACCTATCACATGTGGCATTGGCTTTCACTATGCAACGACACGAGCGTTACGATGAGACAATTGCTGATGCTTCAATTTCGTGGCAATCCTAGCACTATGCGGCCTTGAAGCCATCCCATGGTTGGTTCCGATGGGCCTGTACGATGTACAAATCGCCTAGCACACAAAGCCACGGTCCTCGCTGAGTCATAATACGACGAACGTGTTCTAGTGTCGTGGCGATTCAAGCACTGCGTGGGCAGGAAGTTAGTTTGCTTGTCTCGTTCCGTGCATACGGGTACATACAGGGGGACGGTGGGGGGCATGCGTGATGCGCGAATCGCCTAGCATATGTGGCATTTGCTTTCGATAAGTAACGATTTGAGCATTGTGATGAGACGATTGCTGATGCTTCAATGTCGTGGCGATCCAAGCACCGTGCGGCCATGAAGTTGTCACCTGGTTGTTTTCGACGGGCTTATGCGATGCACGAATCGCCTAGCACACGACGCTAAGGTCCTCGCTGAGTCGTAATGCGACGGACGTGTCGTGGCGATTGAAGCACCGCGTGGGCAGAAAAGTAGTTTGCTTGTTCTGTTTTGTGCATAGGAGTGCATAAAGGGGGACGGTTGGGGGCATTCATGATACGCGAATCGCCTAGCACATGTAGGATTGGCTTTCGTTATGTGACGACGTAAGCGTTGTGATGAGACGATTGCTGATGCTTCAATATCGTGGTGATCAGAGCACCGTGCTGCCTCGAAGTCGTCCCCCGGTGTGTTCCCACTTGCCTGTGCGATGCGCGAATTCCCTAGCACACGACGCCATGGTCTTCGCTGAGTCGTAATGTGACGGACGTGGTTTAGTGTCATGGCGATCCAAGCAGTGCGTGGGCAGGAAGGTAGTTTGCTTGTCCCGTTCTGTGCATACGGGTACATAAAGGGCGACGATAGGGGGCATACGTGATGCGCGAATTGCCTAGTACTTGTGGCATTGGCTTTCGTTAAACAACGACGTGAGCGTTGCGATGAGACAATTGCTTATGCTTCAACGTCATGGCGATCCAAGCACCATGTACCCTTGAAGTCGTCCCTTGATTTGTTCCGACAGGCCAGTACGATGCGTGAATCGCCTAAACCACGACGCCACGCTCCTCGCTGAGTCGTAATGCGACGGACATGGTCTAGTGCCATGGTGATCCAAGCACCGTATGGGCAAGAAGGCATTTGCTTGTCCCGTTCCGTGCATGCGGGTGCATAAAGGGGGACGGTTGGGGGCATGCGTGATGCGTAAATTGCCTAGCACACGTGGGATTGGCTTTTGTTAAGCAATGACACGAGCATTGCGATGAGACAATTGCTGATGCTTCAATGTCGTGGCGATCCAAGCACCATGCGGCCTTGAAGCCGTCCCCCGGTTGGTTCCGTTAGGCCTGTACGATACGCGAATCGCCTAGCACACGATGCCATGGTCCTCGCTGAATTGTAATGCGACGGACCAGGTCTTGTGTCGTGGCGATCCAAGCACTGCATAGGAAGGAAGGTACATTGCTTGTCCCGTTTCGTGCATACTGGGGGACAGTAGGGGCAAGCGTGATGCGCGAATAGCCTAGCACATCTGGCATTGGCTTTTGCTATGCAACGATGCGAGCGTTGCGATGAGACGATTATTGTTGCTTCAATTTCGTGGTGATCCAAGCACCATGCCACCTTGAAGCCGTCCCACTGTTGGTTCCGACGGGCCTGTGCGATGCACGAATCGCCTAGCGCATAATGCCACGGTCCTCACTGAGTCGTAATGCGAAGGACGCGGTCTAATGTCATGGCGATCCAAGCACTGCTTGGGCAGGAAGTTAGTTTGCTTGTCCCGTTCCTTGCATACAGGGGGATGATGAGGGGCATACGTGATGCGCGAATCGCCTAGCACATGTGGCATTTGTTTTCGTTAAGCAACGATGTGAGCGTTGTGATAAGACAATTGCTGATGCTTCAATGTTGTGGCGATCCAAGCACCGTGCGGCCTTGAAGCTGTCACATGGTTGTTTCTGACGGGCTTGTGCGATGCACGAATCGCCTGGCACACGACGCTATGGTCCTCGCTGAGTCGTAATATGACAGACGTGGTCTAGTGTCGTGGCGATCCAAGCACCGCGTGGGCAGAAAAGTAGTTTGCTTGTTCCGTTCCGTGCATACGGGTGCATAAAGGGGGACGGTGGGGGGCATTCGTGATACGCGAATCGCCTAGCACATGTGGCATTGGCTTTCGTTAAGCAACGACGTAAGCGTTACGATGAGACGATTGCTGATGCTTCAATATTATGGTGATCAGAGCACCGTACTGCCTCGAAGTCGTCCCCCGGTGTGTTCCCACTGGCCTGCGCGATGCGCGAATCGCCTAGCACACGATGCCATAGTCCTCGCTGAGTCATAATGTGACGGACGTGGTTAAGTGTCATGGCGATCCAAGCAGTGCGTGGGCAGGAAAGTAGTTTGCTTGTCCCGTTCTGTGCATACGGGTATATAAAGGGCGACAGTAGGGGGCATACGTGATGCGCGAATTGCCTAGTACATGTGGCATTGGCTTTCGTTAAACAACGACGTGAGCGTTGCGATGAGTGAATTGCTTATGCTTCAACGTCATGGCGATCCAAGCACCATGTAGCCTTGAAGCCGTCCGCGGATTTATTCCGGCAGGCCAGTACGATGCGCGAATCGCCTAAACCACGACGCAATGTTCCTCGTTGAGTCGTAATGCGACGGACATGATCTAGTGTCATGGTGATCCAAGCACCGCGTGGGCAGGAAGGTATTTGCTTGTCCCGTTCCGTGCATGCGGGTGCATAAAGGGGGACGGTTGGGGGCATGCGTGATGCGTAAATTGACTAGCACACGTGGGATTGGCTTTCGTTAAGCAATGACACGAGCGTTGCGATGAGACAATTGCTGATGCTTCAATGTCGTGGCGATCCAAGCACCATGCGGCCTTGAAGCCGTCCCCTGGTTGGTTCCGATAGGCCCGTGCGATGCGCGAATCGCCTAGCACACGATGCCATGGTCCTTGCTGAATTGTAATGCGACGGACCAGGTCTTGTGTCGTGGTGATCCAAGCACCGCATGGGAAGGAAGGTAGCTTGCTTGTCCCGTTTCGTGCATACTGGGGGACCGTAGGGGCAAGCGTGATACGCGAATCGCCTAGCACATGTGGCATTGGCTTTTGCTATGCAACAATGCGAGCGTTGCGATGAGACGATTGTTGTTGCTTCAATTTCGTGGCGATCCAAGCACCATGCGGC
The DNA here is from genome assembly GCA_037974665.1 of Ehretia macrophylla. Lineage (NCBI taxonomy): Eukaryota > Viridiplantae > Streptophyta > Magnoliopsida > Boraginales > Ehretiaceae > Ehretia > Ehretia macrophylla. Next base: position 21,246,885 of record CM075765.1, read on the forward strand.
CTTGATGCCGTCCCACGGTTGGTTCCGATGGGCCTGTGCGATGCACGAATCGCATAGCACATAACGCCACGGTCCTCACTGAGTCGTAATGCAACAGACGTGGTCTAGTGTCATGGCGATCCAAGCACCGCTTGGGCAAGAGCTTAGTTTGCTTGTCCCATTCCTTGCATACAGGAGGATGATGAGGGGCATGCGTGATGCGCGAATCACCTAGCACATGTGGCATTTGCTTTCATTAAGCAACTATGCGAGCGTTGTGATGAGACAATTGCTGATGCTTCAATGTTGTGGCAATCCAAGCACCGTGCGGCCTTGAAGTTGTCACATGGTTGTTTCTGTTGGGCCTGTACGATGCGCGAATCGCCTGGCACACAACGCTATGGTCCTCGCTGAGTCGTAATACGACAGACGTGGTCTAGTGTCGTGGCGATCCAAGCACCGCGTGGGCAGAAAAGTAGTTTGTTTGTTCCGTTCCGTGCATACGGGTGCATAAAGGGGGATGCTGGGGGAGGGGTATTCGTGATACGCGAATCGCCTAGCATATGTGGAATTGGCTTTCGTTAAGCAACGACGTAAGCGTTGCGATGAGATGATTGCTGATGCTTCAATGTCGTGGTGATCCAAGCACCGTGCTGCCTCGAAGTCGTCCCCCGGTGTGTTCCCACTGGCCTACGCGATGCGTGAATCACCTAGCACACGACGCCATGGTCCTCGCTGAGTCGTAATGCGACGGACGTGGTTTAGTGTCATGGCGATCCAAGCAGTGCGTGGGCAGGAAGGTAGTCTGCTTGTCCCGTTCCGTGCATACGTGTACATAAAGGGGGACGGTGGGGGCCATATATGATGCACGAATTGCCTAGTACATGTGGCATTGGCTTTCGTTCAGTAACGACGCGAGCGTTACGATGAGACGATTGCTTATGCTTCAACGTCGTGGCGATCCAAGCACCATGCAGCCTTGAAGCCGTCCCCTGGTTCATTCCAACAGGCTAGTACGATGCGCGAATCGCCTAGCACACGACGCCATGGTCCTCGTTGAGTCGTAATGTGACGGATATGGTCTAGTGTCGTGGCAATCCAAGCACCGCATCGGCAGGAAGGTAGTTTGCTTGTCCCGTTCTGTGCATACGGGTGCATAAAAAGGGACGGTTGGGGGCATGCGTGATGTGCAAATTACCTAGCACACGTGGGATTGGCTTTCCTTAAACAACGACACGAGCGTTGCGATGAGACAATTGCTGATGCTTCATTGTCGTGGCGATCCAACCACCATGCGGCCTTGAAGCCGTCCCCCGGTTGGTTCCAACAGGCCTGTGCGATACGCGAATCGCCTAGCACACAATGCCATGGTCGTCACTGAGGCGTAATGCAACGGACGTGGTCTTGTGTCGTGGCGATCCAAGTACCGCGTGGGCAGGAAGGTAGTTTGCTTGTTCCGTTCCGTGCATACGGGTGCATAATGGGGGACGGTTAGGGCATGCGTGATGCACGAATTGCCTAGCACATGTGCCATTGCCTTTCGTTAAGCAACGACGCGAGCTTTAAGATGAGACGATTGCTGATGCTTCAATGTCATGGCGATCCAAGCACCGTGCTGCCTCAAAGCCGTCGCCCGGTGTATTCCCACTATCCTGCGTGATGTGCGAATCGCTTATCACACGATGCCATTGTCCTCGCTGAGTTGTAATACGACGGACGTGGTCTAGTGTCGTGGCAATCCAAGCACCGCGTGGGCAAGAAGGTAGTTTGCTTGTCCTGTTCCATGCATATGGGTGCATAAAGGGGGACGGTTGGGGCATGCGTGATGCGCGAATCGCCTAGCACATGTGGCATTGGCTTTTGTTAAGTAACGATGCGAGCATTGCGATGAGACGATTGCTGATGCTTCAATGTCGTGGCGATCCAAGCACCGTGCTGCCTTGAAGCCATCCCCCGGTGTGTTGCCACTGGCCTACGCGATACGTGAATCGCCTAGCATACAACGCCATGGTCCTCGCTCAGTCATAATGCAACGGACGTGGTCTAGTGTCATGGCGATCCAAGTACCGCGTGGGTAGGAAGGTAGTTTGCTTTTCCCATTCCGTGCATACGGGTGCATAAATAGGGACGGTGGGGGGCATGCGTGATGTGTGAATCGTCTAGCACATGTGGCATTAGCTTTCGTTAAGCAACGACGCGAGCGTTGCGATAAGACGATTGCTGATGCTTCAATGTCATGGTGATCCAAGCACCGTACTGCCTCGAAGTCATCCCCCGGTGTGTTCCCACTGGCCTGTGCGATGCGCGAATCGCCTAGCACACGACGCCATGGTCCTCGTTGAGTTGTAATGCGACCGTCGCGGTCTAAGTTTGTGGCGATCCAAGCATTGTGTGGGCAGGAAGGTAGTTTGATTGTCCCGTTCCATGCATACAGGTACATAAAAGGAGACGGTGGGGGGCGTGCGTGATGTGCGAATTGTCTAGCACATGTTGCATTGGCTTTCGCTAAGCAACAACGCGAGCGTTGCGATGAGAGGATTGCTGATGCTTCAATGTCATGATGATCCAACCACCGTGCTGCCTCGAAGCCGTCCCTCGGTGTATTCCCACTGGCATACGCGATGTTTGAATCGCTTAGCACACGATACCATGGTCCTCGCTGAGTCGTAATGCGACGGACGTGGTCTAGTGTCGTGGCGATCCAAGCACTGCGTGGGCAGAAAGGCAGTTTGCTTGTCTCGTTCTGCGTATATGGGTGCATAAAGGGGGACAGTTGGGGGCATGCGTGATGCGCGAATCGCCTAACACATGTGGCATTGGCTTTCATTTAGCAACGATGCGAGCGTTGCGATGAGACGATTGCTGATGCTTCAATGTCGTGGCGATCCAAGCACCGTACTGCCTCGAAGTCATCCCCCGGTGTGTTGCCACTGGCCTGCGCGATGCGCGAATCGCCTAGCACACGACGCCATGGTGCTCGCTTTGTCGTAATGCGACGGACGTGGTCTAGTGTCATGGCGACCCATGTACCACGTGGGTAGGAAGGTAGTTTTCTTGTCCCGTTCCGTGCATACAGGTGCATAAAGGGGGATGGTGGGGGGCATGCGTGATGCGCGAATCGCCAAGCACATGTGGCATTGGCTTTCGTTACACAACGACGCAAGCATTGCGCTGAGACGATTGCTGATGCTTCAATATCGTGGTGATCCAAGCACCGTGCTGGCTCAAAGTTGTTCCCCGATGTGTTTCCACTGGCCTGAACGATGCGCAAATCGCCTAGCAGA
>CM075765.1:21255147-21275147 GCA_037974665.1 Ehretia macrophylla
GGTGCGCGCATAGGGTACCCATGCCGCACGATGGTGTACTCATAGGGCACCCATACTGCCAGATGGTGCGCGCATGCCGCACGAAGGTGAGTACATGGCGTGCCCCTACTGCTGTATGGTGCGCGTATGCCGCACGATGGTACTTGCATGTGGCCCGTATACTGCATGATGATGCGCGCATAGGGCGCGCATGCCGAACTATGGTGTGCGCATGTTGTCTGCATGCCGCTCGAAGATGCGCGCATGGGGCGCCCATGCCGTACGAAGATGCTCGCATGGGGCGCCCATGCCGCACGATGGTGTACGCATGCCGCACGAAGGTATGCACATGTGGCGCCTATGCCTCTCGATGGTGTGCGCATCGGGTGCGCATACCGTACGATGGTACTCACATGTGTCCCGCATGCCGCACGAAGGTGCGCGTATTGGGTGCCCTTGCCGCACGATGGTACACATGTGGCCCAAATGACGCACGAAGGTACTCGCATGGGGCGCCCATGCAGCACAATGGTGCGCACATACCGCATGATGGTGCGCGCATGGGGCACCCATTCCGCACGATGGTGCTCACATCGGGCGCGCATGCCTCACGATGGTGCGCGCAAGTGGCCCGCATACAGCACGAAGGTGCGTGCACACCACACGAAAGTGCGGGCATGGTGCGCGCATACCGTGCGCATGCCGTAGGATGGTGTGCACATGTGGCTGGCATTCTGCACGATGGTGCGCGCATGAGGAGCCTATGCCGCACGAAGGTACGTGCATGGGGCGCCCATGCCGCACGATGGTGTGGACATCGGGCACGCATGCCGCATGATGGTGCGCGCATGTGGCCCGCATGCCGCACGAAGGTGCGCGCATGGGGCGCCTGTGCCACACGATGGTGCGCCCAAGTGGCGCGCGCGGGGCACTGTTGGGGCACGGCTGGGGCACTGTTGGGGTGCGGCTGGGGCACTATGGGAGTACACTAGGGGGACGATGATGGATGGTAGGGGACAGTTTTGGCACTACTAGGGGACGTTGGGCACGACGGGCAATGTTAAGCATTCGAGAGTATTGGGCATTCAGAATGTATTATGACACGAATGTGGACATTGATATTCCTTTACAACTGGTTACCGAATGTACGAAATAGTCCTAACCTTTGCCTTGTCCGGCAAACAGTTCGTCACTTTGTGAGGCGAAATAGATTAATCGGTTTCCCAATCCATCCAAAAATTTTTTTAATGCCAAATATCATGTAAACAAATTAATTTATGAATTAATATAATTTTTTCTCAGTTTTCTAGTATTTTTTTTTATTTTTCCCTATTTTTCATAATTTTTAAATATTAAAATTTTATTTTTTGAAAAAAATATTTTTGAATATCATTTAACAAATTAATGTATGAATTAATAAAATTTTATCTGAATGTTCTACTATTTTTTCTGATTTTTCCCTATTTTTCGCAATTATTAAATATTAAAAAATATTTTTTCAAACAATATAATTTTGAAGCATTTGGATATCATACACTATCAATAAGGAGCAAGTTGGGTACGAAGATTATGCCATATGGGGCCTTTTATAGTGTAAAATACTCATTATGAATCTCTGGCAAAATGTAAGCTACTACTGTCACTTGGGTTTTTGCATCTAAATGTACTATAGGGGGGTATGTGGTGTTAAGCCTCCTGGTTGAGGTCCATGCGGGAGGACGTTGTGGGCACTTCGTGGCACATTGTGGGCTATATCATGGGCTATATCGTGGGCTATATTGTGGATGGTAATGCCTAATGAGTGAATCACGCCGAGGTATTGCATTGCATACCCGTGCGTTGGGGCCGTGCCATCCCCACCCCGCGTCTCGAGGCATGTCCCTCGGCGCGGCGCCAGGATGGTTAATGAGGAACATGGTGGCTTCCCTAGACCCTCATTATCCATCTTGGTGCCGCAACACCGTTGACGTCATTGGGATGGCTAATGAGGGAGCAATTGGTTGGCCAAGCACAAAACTAGCCATCCTCGTGCAGCCGGCCAGGTACACGTTGGGGGACATTCTCGTCCCCCGACGTGTTGTTGGGCCTGTGCGATGCGCGAATCACCTAGCACATGAAGTCATGGCCGTTGCCGAGTGGATGCGCGCGACCATGGTCTAGGGTCATAGCGATCAAATTCCCGCATTGGCTTGGGTGGCTCTTGGGGGACGGTAGGGGCAAGCGTGATGCGGAAATCGCCTAGCACATGTGGCATTGGCTTTCAACGCTGAGACGATTGCTGATGCTTCAATGTCATGGCGATCCAAGCACCATGCGGCCTTGGAGCCGTCTCCCGATTGGTTCCGACAGGCTTGTGCGATGCCCGAATCGCCTAGCACACGATGCCATGGTCCTGGCTGAGTCGTAATGCGACAGACATGGTCTAGTGTCATGGTGATCCAAGCACCGCGTGGGCAGGAAGGTAGTTTGCTTATCCCATTCCGTGCATATAGGGGGACGGTGGGGGGTATGCGCTATGCGCGAATCACCTAGCACACGTGGGATTGGATTTCGTTAAGCAACGACGCGAGCGTTGCGATGAGACGATTGTTGATGCTTCAATGTCGTGGCGATCAAAGCACCATGTGACTTTGTAGCCGTCCCCTGGTTGGTTCCGACAGGCCTGTACGATGCGCGAATCGCCTAGCACACGATGCCATGGTCCTCGCTGACTCGTAATACAACGGACGTGGTCTAGTGTCGTGGCGATCCAAGCACCATGTGGGAAGGAAGGTAGTTTTCTTGTCCCGTTTCGTGCATACAGGGGGACGGTGAAGGGCAAGCGTGATGCGCGAATCGCCTAGCACACGTGGCATTGGTTTTCGTTAAGCAACGACGCGAGCGTTGCGAAGAGACGATTGTTGATGCTTCAATGTCGTGGCAATCCAAGCACCATGCGGCCTTGAAGCCGTTTCGCAGTTGGTTTCAATAGGATTGTGCGATGCGCAAATCGCCTAGCACATGACGCCATGGTCCTCGATGAGTCATAATGTGACGGACATGGTCTAGTATTGTGGTGATCCAAGCAAAGCGTGGGCAGGAAGGTAGTTTGCTTGTCCCGTTCCATGCATATTGGGGGATGGTGGGGGGCATGCATGATGTGCGAATCGCCTAGCACACGTGGGATTGGCTTTCGTTAAACAATGACACGAGCGTTGCAATGAGACGATTGCTAATGTTTCAATGTCATGGCGATCCAAGCATCATGTGGCCATGAAGCCATCCCCCGATTGGTTCCGACAGGCCTGTGTGATGCACGAATCGTCTACCACACGATGCCATGGTCCTCGCTGAATCGTAATGCGACGTACGTGGTCAAGTGTCGTGGCAATCCAAGCACCGCATGGGAAGAAATATAGTTTGCTTGTCCCGTTCCATGGATACAGGAGGACAGTGGGGGGCATGCATGATGCACGAATCTCCTAGCACAAGTGCCATTGGCTTTCGTTAAGCAACGACGCGAGCGTTGCAATGAGACGATTGCTGATGCTTAAATGTCGTGGCGATCCAAGCACCATGCGGCCTTGAAACTATCCCCCGGTTGGTTCGGATGGACCTGTACGATGCTCGAATCGCCTTGTAGACAACGCTATGGTCCTCGCTGAGTCGTAATGCGACGGACATGGTCTAGTGCCGTGGTGATCCAAGCACCGCGTGAGCAGGTAGGTACTTTACTTGTCCCGTTCCGTGCATACAGGTGCATACAAGGGCACGGATGGGAGCATGCATGGTACGCGAAACGCCTAGCACATGTGGAATTGGCTTTCGTTAAGCAACGAGGCGAGTGTTGTGATGAGACGATTGCTGATGCTTCAAAGTCGTGGCAATCCAAGCACCGTGCGGCCTTGAAGTTGTCCCCCAATTGTTTTCGACTGGCTTGTGCGATACGCGAATCGCCTAGCACATGAAGCCTTGGTCCTCGCTGAGTCGTAATGCGAAGGACGTGGTCTAGTGTCGTGGCAATCCAAGCACCGTGTGGGCAGGAAGGCAGTTTGCTTGTCCCATTCTATGCATACGGGTCCATAAAGGGGGACGGTGGGGGGCATGCGTGATGAGAGAATTGCCTAGCACATGTGGCATTGGCTTTCGTTAAGCAACGACACAAGTGTTGCGATGAGACGATTGCTGATGCTTCAATGTCATGGCGATTCAAGCACCGTGCTGCCTCGAAGCCGTCCCTCGGTGTATTCCCACTGGCCTGCTCGATGCACGAATCGCCTAGCACACGACGCCATGGTCCTCACTGAGTCATAATGCGACGGACGTGGTCTAGTGTTGTGGTGATCCAAGCACCGCGTGGGCATGAAGGTAGTTTGCTTGTCCCGTTCTATGCATACGGGTGCATAAAGGGGGACAGTGGGGGGCATGCGTGATGCGCGAATCACCTAGCACATGTGGCATTGTCTTTCATTAAGCAACGACGCGAGCGTTGCGATGAAACGATTGCTAATGCTTCAATGTCGTGGTGATCCAAGCATCGTGCTACCTCGAAGGCGTCCCCCAGTGTATTCCCGCTGGTATGCGCGATGTGCGAATCGCCTAGCACACGACGCCATGGTCCTCGTTGAGTCATAATGCAATGGACGTGGTCTAGTGTTGTGGCAATCCAAGCATTGCATGGGCAGGAAGCTAGTTTACTTGTCCCGTTCCATGCATACGGGTGCATAAAGGGGGACGGTAGGGGGCATGTGTGATACGCGAATCGCCTAGCACATGTGGCATTGACTATTTAGCTAATTTAGATTACATTTCTTTTAACAATAAATACATACAATACATAAAAGCATACATCTTGCATCTTTGACAACTCAAGCCACTTAGCACGCAAGACAACTCTTCAAGCACGAACTTTCAAGCTAACATGACAATTCCTGAAATGTGGCGGTGAGGAGTGAGTATACACAACACGTATACTCAATGAGGGCGAGACAGATATCAAATTGGAGAGAAAGAAAGTCGTGCAATGCAAATAAGACAGTTAAGCAATATAACTGATAAATATGCAATCAAGACAAACAATCAATATAATAAGCAATTACTAAAAGCATTAACACAACCATTCAAAGCTATACCACACTCTGAAGGCTATGGTTCACTCATATGAGCAATATACCATTTCACGAGCGATACATCAATCTCGAGCTTGATGTTGACAACGATGACAATAAGCGCGCAACCACCTTATAACACCAGTTTGGAATACCCCGAGAGTAACCATCAATTCTACGACCTAAATCTCCCTGGGAGGCAAACCCAGGCGAGAAAAGGGAATAGGACACGGAGCTAGAGCAACCAACACCGGCAACCCGAGGCTACCCGGAGAGGCCCATCACTCATGCCCTGACACTATGCAATGCAAGACTCAATACAAGGCGATAAACAAGCGATAGCACAACAATACAGAATAGAGGAGATAAACGAGATATCAAGCATTATTCAACAATTGTTAAACATTTCAATCAATAATCAACTCTAACAAGCGTAATAAGCATTAACAAGCATTAACAAACATTTACAACCAAATAAGTAACAAGAACAACACCAACTAACATTATCAAGCAATAACAAGTATTCTATAGGCATTATAAGCATTCTATAGGCAACATAAGCATTCTATAAGCAATATAAGCATTCTATAAGCAATATTCTATGAAAATACACAAAATCACGAAAATGACCCCAACTTACCAAACGCTACTACTTCCAAACGAGCCACGAGTTTTGGAAATCGACTTCGCCAATCCTCCTAGGTTACCATAAAGCACGTCTAAAGACCACAAAACCCCACTTTACCCTAGTATTCCCGCAAAGCCCCGATTTTCCTCTTTGCTCATTTGAACTACAACTACCTCAACCGATTACCCAACGAATGTCATAACTGCACCAAAAGTGCTTCCATGACCTCCTATGACAATGCCATCATGCAAAACGATAAAATGCCAAACTTGACCTAAACGACCCCGACTTTCACTAAGCCGTTTTTCTCCGCTTTTCTATTATACATTCCAATTAATCCATACATTTAGGCATTTTAGCATATCTAGCACCTTCCTACATCAACAGAACGCATAACGGAGCAACTTCATCGAAACGGCGGTTTACTATTCACTATTTACTATTCAATTAACAATTTATATTTCAATTTCGATATTCAACCGCAGAAAATGTTAAAAAGCTATAAATACATGTTCTACAATTGCTAGAGAACATACTTTAATCCTCAAATAAAATAAAATAACAATATACGGATAAAATCCAAAAATCAAAGTTAATACAAAAAATATTCAAATGCACAAATAACGATGAAACCCTCACCTTAGACACTCCTAGACGCTAAGAAAACCTCGTAGGACACCTCAGAAACCACACCGTGCAAGCTCACGCGAAGCTTTGATGATTTGGCTTCAAATCTTTTTTTTTCTTCTTCATATTTTTGGCCCTTCATGTTCTGTTTTTAGCTTCTTCTTTTTTTTTATTTTGTGCTAATTTAAGCTATTTTATAGATGACAACAAGTCAACTTGGTCAAGGCTTGGTCAACTAACTTAAACTTGTCAAATAAGCTTCTTTTATGGGTTTTAAAGCTAAAACAACTAACATAAATCCAATTCTAGTTAAATACAGCTTAAAATACTAAAATTAAAACACTAAATTACTAGTTTCTAGTATTTGCTGAGGACTTGAATTCATTTCCTAACTATCGCTCTCGATATGCTATGCACTTTGCGATAATAAAAGATTAACAATTAAATCTCAAAGAATTTAAGAAAATATAATTTTGAAGAGTAATCATGGTTGAAAATTTACTCCAGCTCGGAGCTACTTTTCATTTAATTGGAAACCGAGCTTTAAGGTACAAGAAAAATAAAACCGATTAACATAATTATGAAAAGTAATTGTTATTCCGTTAAAATAATTTGCTCGAGTATTATTCTAGTTACTTCTAAAAGAAATATGAAATAAAGCTACATATAAATGTTTAACTAAAAAAAACACAAATCCAATGCTAACATTTAAGATGTCACTTAATTAAATGCAGTTAAATGCCTTTAAATGCATGCCGGGTTCGGGTTATCACAGGTAGTGCATGGCCGTTCTTAGTTGGTGGAGCAATTTGTCTGGTTAATTCTGTTAACGAACGAGACCTCAGCCTGCTAACTAGCTATGCGAAGGTATCCCTCCGCAGCTAGCTTTTTAGAGGGACTACGGCCTTTTAGGCCTCGGAAGTTTGAGGTAATAACAGGTCTGTGATGCCCTTAGATGTTCTGGGCCGCATGTACGCTACACTGATGTATTCAACGACTCTATAGCCTTGGCCGACAGGCCCGGGTAATCTTTGAAATTTTATCGTGATGGGTATAGATCATTGCAATTGTTGGTCTTGAACGAGGAATTCTTAGTAACCGTGAGTCATCAGCTCGCATTGACTACGTCCTTGCCCTTTGTATACACCGCCCATTGCTCCTACCGATTAAATGATCCGGTGAAGTATTCGGATTGCGGCGACGTGGGTTGTTCGCTGCCTGCGACATCGTGAGAAGTCCACTGAACCTTATCATTTAGTGGAAGAAGAAGTCGTAACAAGGTTTCCGTAGGTGAACCTATGGAAGGATCATTGTCGAACCCTGCGAAGGAAGAACGACCTGCGAACCCGTTTAAACAACGCGGGGCTGAACGGGAGGGGGGGGGGGGGCAGCTCGTCCCCAACCCGCGTATCGGTCCTGAGTCCGGGTGAATACCCCACAAACAACGAACCCCGATGCGGAATGCACCAAGGAAAACAAAAATTGGGGGCCAGCCTATCCGTGCCCCGTCCGTGGTGTACTGGGTTAGGCCTAGGTCCCATACGAAAGGAAAATGACTCTCGGCAACGAATATCTCGGCTCTCGCATCGATGAAGAACGTAGCAAAATACGATACTTGGTGTGAATTGCAGAATCCCGTGAACCATCGAGTCTTTGAACACAAGTTGCACCCGTAGCCGTCAGGCCGAGGGCATGTCTGCCAGGGCATCACACATCGTGTCGCCCCCCACCCCGTGCCCCAACATTGGGTTGTCGGGTTCGTGCATGGGGGCGTATTTTGGCCTCCCGTGTCTCGAGGCACGGTTGGCCGAAATACGAGTCCGGCACGACGGATGTCACGACAAGTGGTGGTTGGTCCATTCAACTCGCAAGTTGGTGTGCGTCGTCCCGTCGCGCGTGTGGGATTGAAGATTGACCCTCTGGCGCTATGCACTATGACCGCGACCCCAGGTCAGGCGGGATTACCTGCTGAGTTTAAACATATCAATAAGGGGAGGAAAAGAAACTTACAAGGATTCCCTTAGTAACGGCGAGCGAACCGGGAACAACCCAGCTTGAGAATCGGGATAAGCGTCCGAATTGTATTCTGGAGAAGCGTCCTCAGCGGCGGACGGGGCCCAAGTGTTGGATTGTTCACCCACAAATAGGGAACGTGAGTTGGGTTTAGACCGTCGTGAGATACATTAGTTTTACTCTACTGATGACAGTGTCGTAATAGTAATTCAACGTAGTATGAGAGGAACCGTTGATTCGCACAATTGGTTATCGTGCTTGGTTAAAAAGCCAGTGGCGCAAAGCTACCGTGCGCTGGATTATGACAGAATGCCTCTAAGTCAAAATCCGGGCTAGAAGCGATGCGCTCGCCTGCCGCCCATTCACCGACCCGTAGTAGGGGCCTCCGGTCCCCAAGGGCACATGTCGTTGGCCAAGTCGTCATGACAGAAGCGCCACGCTAGCCGCCTTGAAGTAGAATTCCCATCGAGCGACGGGCAGAATCCTTTGCCAATGACTTAAATACGCGACGGGGTATTGTAAGTGGCAGAGTGGCCTTGGTGCCATGATCTACTGAGATTCAGCCCTTTGTCGCTCCTATTCGTCCTTCCCACTCCTCCCTTATCTCTGCCTCATCCGCAATCCAATCCCGTCAACCAACACTATTTCCCCCAAATGGGGCAAGAGGTTCGACGCCCTATGCCGCTCCCCAAGTGTGTCTCCAAGTGCCTAAGTAAGTCATAAGTTGTAACCCAAGTGTCGATGCAAGAATGCCCAAGTTTTGCCAAGTTCTCTGCACCCAAGTCCAAATAATATTAGCCCAAGTTAGTTTGCCACACTCGCTTCCTTCTATAGTGCCGCCACAAGTGTCGTGGGGTTTTGAGGCAACGATGATGCCCAATCATGCCCAAGTGCTAAGTGCTATGCCCAAGTGCTAAGTACTATGCCCAAGTGCTATGCCGAAGGATGCCCAAGTGCAAAGTGCTATGCCTAAGTGCTAAACCCAAGGATGCCCAAGTGCTATACCCAATCCCAAGTGTCGACGTAATAAGTTTTAAGTGTTGACGCGCGAATGCCCAAAGTGCTATACCTAAGTGCTATGTACTATGCCCAATGATGCCCAAGAGCTATGTGTTATGCCCATTGACGCCCATGTGCTATGTTCACCCAAGCTCTATGCCCAAGTGCTTTGTGCACCCAAGTGCTATGCCCAATGATGCCTTAGTGCTATGTGCTATGCCCAAGTGCTGAAGGGCCTAGTGTCGACTGACCTCGCGCATCGCCTCGGGTGCCCAAGTGTTAGACAACCTATGCTTGCTTTGTAAGAAATGGCAAAAAATTTAAATCCGACCTTGTGTGCTACCGGCCCGCGAAGGTGCCTAACGTCCTTCCCTTAGCATTAATAGTGACTTAGGTTATGTTGCCCCTAACTTCGGCCCGGCAGGGCATGTTCGTGAACGGTTGCGGCACGACTGCCCATGGTGTTGTACGATGGCGAACGATTGGGCCTTGAACGAGGAACGTACTTGGGGCCTCCGATGAGCCGCAAATTGGCAAGCAGTTGGGGCACGGCTCGACAAACAGTGGGGTCGAGCATGGGGCATGATGGGGCAAGCAGTTGGGCCACGTGGGGATTGCGCATAGGGCGAGCGCATGGGGCGCCCATGTCGTATGATGGTCCATGCATGTGGTCCACATCCCGCACGATGGTGCGTGCATCGTGCGCGCATGCAGCACGAAGGTGCGAGCATGAGACACCCATGCTGCACGAAGGTGCGCGCATGGGGCGCGCATACGGCACGATGGAGCATGCATGCTGCCTACATGCTGCACGAAGGTACGCGTATGGGGGACCTATGCAGCACGATGGTGGAAGCATGCCGCACGAAGGTACTCGCATGGATCGCCCATGCCGTAGGATGGTGCGAGCATGCCGCATAAAGGTGCGCGCATGGGGCGCCCATACTGCACGATGGTGCGCCCATGCCGCCCGATGGCGTACGCATGCCACACGAAGGTTAGTGCATGGGGCGCCCATGCCGCAAGAAGATGCGTGCATGGGGCGCCCATGCATCATGAAGGTGCGTGCATGGGTGCCCCTGCCGCTCGATGGTGCGCGCATACCGCACTATGGTGCTTCCATGTGGCCCGCATACCATACGATGGTGCGCCCATGGGGCGCCCATGCAGCACGATGGTGCGCGCTTGGGGTGCGTATGCCGTACTCTAGTGCACTCATGTGGACCGTATGCCGCACGAAGGTGCGTGCATGGGGCGCCCATGCTGCACGAAGATGCGCACATTGGGCGTCCATGCCGTACGATGGTGCACGCATGGCTCACGAAGGTGCGCTCATGGGGTGCCTTTGCTGCTCGATGGTGTGCATATTGGGCGCGCATGTCGCAAGATGGTGCGCGCATTTAGCCCGCATGCCGCACTAAGGTGCTCACATTGGGCGCCCATGCCGCACGATGGTGAGCGCATGGGGCGCACATACCGCACGATGGTGCGTGCATCTGGCCCGCATGGCGTACGAAGGTACGCGCATAGGGCACCCATGCCGCACGATGGTGCGCACATGCCGCATGAAGGTGCACGCATGGGGTACCCATGCCGTACGATGGTGCTCAAATTGGGCACGCATGTCGCACAATGGTGCGCGCATATGGCCCGCATGCCGCATGAAGGTGCGTGCATGGGGCGCCCGCGCCCCACGATGGTGCGCGCATGCGGCACGAAAGTGCGGGCATGGTGGGCCCATGCCGCACGTTGGTGCGCACATGGGGCGCCCATGCCACACGATGGTGCGGACATCGGGCTTGCATGTCGCACAATGGTGTGCACATGTGGCCCGCATACCGCACGAAGGTGCGCGCATGGGGCGCTCGTGCCACACGATGGTGCGCGCAAGTGGCGCGCGCGGGGTACTCAATGGGCGCTGATGGGGCATAGCTGGGGCACTGTTGGGGCGCTGCTGGGGCACTATGGGGGTATTGTAAGGCCCGATCTCAATTTGTGTGTGATACCTCGTTTCGTGTGCCCTAGTCTAGATTTGCGTGTCTTGACCTAGGTTTAAGATTCGTGTCTCGTTTTATGTGCCTTGCATCGAATTACGTGCATTCATTTAGGGTTACGTGCATTTGCTTGGGAAACGTGCATTTGTCTCGTAGTTCGTGCCTTACCTCATAGTGCGTGCCCTAAACCTAGGAAAGCATGCCCGCATGCTAATCAAGAAAGCATCTTACACGAAGTACTAGATCATTCATTAGTCCTCCAAACTCCACTAACTAATTTTAAAATGCTAATTCAACTCATTTGAAGACGAAATTGTACCAAAAGCTAAGCATTCTATATTATTTATTACTTATTCTTTTGCACATCCCAAACACAGAATATTATATTGCTCAACCAAGACAAAAATTCAGAATCTTGCACAACCTTGGCCGACAACATGGATCATTTGAACAAGCATTGCAATTTCAAAATTTATACCTAGACATTCTATGACAAGCTCATGACACAAAGCATAAAAGAAAATGACTCAAAACTCTACCCAAAGCTCCACCATCTTGGCCCACTCAATCACCCATGCTAGACAATTCAAACATTCTCTTGAAGACACAAAAATCAGAATTTTACAAGCTCAAGGCCGACCAAATGCTCAAGCCTTTCATTTCATTCTCTCATTCTCTCTTTATCTCATTCACTCTCTCATTTCCTCTCTCTTTCTCTCGGACTTAGCTGCAATTCTACACTCCATAGCTTAAGCTCATCATCCTAAGATTCATCAAGGCATTCAAGCCACTAAGGAACTCGACCAAGCAAGCTAGAAGCCAAGAAACATGCATGCAAGCTCATAGCACATTCATTCGGCCCTTAGGTATGTTGATAGCTTCTCTTTCATTTTCTTTTTGTTCTAGCCACTTGCACATACTAAGAACATGGTTACTAAGCTAGGAATTAGAGAATCTCAAGTTGTCTCTCGGCAAAGCAAGGAGAAAAGTCGATCTTGTGCACCATCAAGAGCTTTGTGCATCTTCATTGTTGCTAAGGTGAGGGCTAAAACTCTCTTGAAAAGCTTTCAAAAACCACATGCATGCCTTTAAATGTCTATTTTTACCTCTGTACTTGTTATATATGTGTGTACATGAGCTTTTGTAAACATGCATGGCAAGATATTTGGCTAGAATGTGAAGATAGGCGAAATTGCGTAAATGGACAGTCTTTTGACTTGTTGGAGCGAAGTGATTTCGACCAGGTAAATGATGTTGAAAATGCATAAAAGTTGGTAGGTGACTAGTTTTGCCAGTTCGGAGCACTTTTTGGAGAAATAGGCCAAAGCCAATTTTGACTCTAAGGTCTTCAAAATGGCAAAACATCGAAAGGTGTCCAAATCTGGAAAATCTGGGAAAACGAAGCAGGTTTTGGTAGATTCACTGTCCTTGTAGAACGAACCAGTTTTGACTTAGTAAATGATGTCTAATATGCATGCAATTTGGTATACAGATATATTTTTCAGTTTTGGACATTTTTGTCAGAAATAGACTAAGGCACAATCTGGCCCTAAGATCCTCAAAAATGACAAGTATTGAAATGTGTACAAATCTGGACAGTTTTGCGTAGTCTCACGGTTTTGGCTATAACTCTTGAACCTGAACTCCAAATGATGCGAGGTTTGTTTCTAGATTTATTTCACTCCTTAAGTTTAATTTGACATTTTTTTTCACTGGAATTGGAGATTTTTTTCTTCTCTCAATGATTGTGAGAAAACAGACCATCGCAGTGAGGTTTTCATCTAGTGGTATGCTTTGAAAATTATTGAAACTTCTCTTGTTGTATTAAATGCTTGGGATTGTGGCACTTGGATGTTGTGTGGACTGTTTTGAATGCTTGAGGGTGTTTTAACTAATCGATGCAATGCTTGAGTTTAATTACGTGACAACTTGGGGCTTAATTGCGCGGGCGAGCATGAATTCGCACGGGTGACCATGAATTGAAACCCTAATGACTAGGAAAACTCGTTAAGTGTTGATCCTATGGATATCGTGTTTAATTATGTGATTAGTAGGCTAACCGTAGTTTCCCTTATAGCCCTAAATGTGATTCCGATGATTACATATTGATAAGTAAACCTTTCTTGCACCCGGTCTCATGTAAACGTCGTCGCATGTTGTATGACCTTATTATTTGATTACGTGAACTTCGAAATGAGTTATATGACTTAATTTACATGCATTACATGGCTTCCCGTTTAATATTCATATAACTCCATGTGCTTTACGAGTGAAATTACCTGTCATATCGTGCCTCGCGTGTTTACTTGTCAATGTGTAATCTTATGACTGCTCGGAGGCAACCTACTTTGTTATCCTCCTAATGTGGTATATTAAATGTCATAAATGTGTATTGCATACAAGGTTGCAACCTTTCATTCTGGCATGGTAGCGTTCACGCACACCGGGCGGCATCGGGCTTGCTAGTGCAACCGTGACTACCATTGTCCAATTCCCTCTCTCGCTTGGAGGCTAGACTTCCTCAGAGAGTTGGGTCGTAGGATTTCAGGGTACATCTGGAATACACCCATTTGGCATGATAAGTGGATGATTTGAAGTCGACCGTAACAACTGATACTGGAAATGAACTGAGAGCAAAAGCACACCGTATCCTTTTTACTTTATGTATAAGTACTCTCGCTTGGTTCCTAGAGGACCTCGGGGAGGAAAGACGGGTAATTTTGTTCTTTTATTCTTATATTACATTATGAACTTACTTGTGATATATGTCATGCTTGCAAAAAGGGTTTTCATAAGTTGAACCGAAAAAAGAGTTTCAAAACTTATTTCTCGTTCCCCCTCGCTGAGTTCATAAGAACTCACCCTCTTTTATCATCTCAGGTGAAGAAGACTAGGAACAGGTACCCGAGGACAACGTGTCTATTGATGACTCATTGGAATGATTGCTTGCCCTACGTGCCTTACTTGACTATGGTCATTTTGTGAACAATGTGTTGCTTGAAGACTATTTCTTATGTTGCTTGTTGTTGTATTGTAAATGACCCCCGTTGTAATTTGGGGTCTGATTTTGGCTTGTACTGATCATAACTAGTTAGACACCCTTATGGTCGTTTTTGCTATCGCTATTGGTTAGTATCTATCACAGGCTTATGAAGTATCCGGTAAAGGATTAAGTAAAATGAATCTATCCAATCTTAAGCAGGTACTCATTGTTAAGCTAAGATCAACATGTACTTTTGTAACAAGGATTAACAAACAAACGAGACATAGTATCATGATAGGTTATTAGTCAAACGAGACTTCGAGATAACTAGTAGGCGTTTCGATAGGTGATAAATAGTAATCTTAGTTGGAAATGAAATTGAGATTGGAAATTTTGAGGCGTCTAGAGAATTAGGTCAAACTAAAGAGCCCAATTACAGCCGTTATGCTGCCGATTTTTCGGAGAATTTGTAGAGTTTAGGCTAAACGTTAAGTATTAAACCTCATGAACGATTAAGTACGTGAATGACTTGAATGTTTAGATCACACCCTAGTCTAACCTCTATAGGTCGGGTTGGGGCGTGACAAGTACACTTGGGGGACGATGGGGGATGTTGGGGGACGGCTTTGGCACTACTAGGGGATGTTGGGTACGACGAGCAATGTTAAGCATTCGGGAGTATTAGGCATGCAAAATGTATTATGACACGAATGTGGACATTGATATTCTTTTACAAGTGGTTACCGAATGTTCGAAGTAGTCTTAACCTTTGCCTTGTCCGACAAATAGTCCATCCCATTTGTGAGGCGAAATAGATTAATCCGTTTCCCAACCCATCCAAAAAAAAATTTAATACCAAATATCATCTAAACAAATTAATTTATGAATTAATATAATTTTTTTTGAATTTTCTAGTATTTTTTCCGATTTTTCCCTATTTTTCGTAATTTTTAAATATTAAACATTTATTTTTTGAAATTTTTTTTGAATATCATTTAACAAATTAATGCATGAATTAATATAATTTTTTTTGAATTTTCTACTATTTTTATGATTTTTCCCTACTTTTCGCAATTATTAAATATTAAAAAAAAATTTGGAAAAAAATAATTTTGAAGCATTTGGATATCATATGCTATCAATAAGGAACAAGTTGGGTACGAAGATCATGCCATATGGGGCTTTTTATAGTGTAAAACACCCATTATGAATCTCTAACAAAATGTACGCCACTGCTGTCACTTGGGTTTTTGCATCTAAATGTACTATAGGGGGTATGTGGTGTCAAGCCTCCCGGTCGAGGGCCATGCGGGGGGACGTTGTGGGCACTTCGTGGCACATTGTGGGCTATATCGTGGGCTATATTGTGGGCGGGAATGCCTACCGAGTGAATCACGCCGAGGTATTGCATTGCATACCCATGCGTTAGGGCCTTGCCAACCCCGCCCCGCATTCCCCAGCATGTCCCTTGGCACGGCGCCAGGATGGCTAATGAAGAATGTGGGGGCTTCCCTAGCCCCTCATTATCCATCTTGGTGCTGCAACACCGTCGACGTCATTGGGATTGCTAATGAGGGGGTGAGTGGTTGCCCAAGCACAAAACTAGCCATCCCTGTGCCGCCGGCTAGGTACACGTTAGGGGATATTCCCGTCTCGCGACATGTCATTGGGCCTGTGCGATGCACGAATCGCCTAGCACACAAAGCCATAGTCGTTGCTGAGTAGATGCGCGTAGCCATGGTCTAGTGTAATGGCGATCCAAGCATCGCGTTGGTTTGGGTGGCTCTTGGGGGACGGTGGGGGCAAGCGTGATGCGCGAATCTCCTAGCACACGTGGGATTGGCTTTCGTTAAGCAACGACGCGAGCGTTACGATGAGACGATTGTTGATGCTTCAATGTTATGGCGATCCAAGCACCATGCGGCCTTGGAGCCATCGCCCGGTTGGTTCTGACAAGCCTGTGCGATGCGCGAATCGCTTAGCACACGATGCCATGGTCCTTGCTGAGTCGTAATGCGACGGATGTGGTATAGTGTTGTGGCGATCCAAGCACCGCGTGGGAAGGAAGGTTGTTTGCTTGTCCCATTCTGTGAATATAGGGGGACGGTGGGGGGCAAGCGTGATGCGCAAATTGCCTAGTACACGTGGCATTGGCTTTCGTTAAGCAACGACGTGAGCGTTGTGATGAGATGATTGCTGAAGCTTCAATGTCGTGGCGATCCAAGCACCATGCAGCCTTGAAGTCGTCCCCTGGTTGGTTCCGACAGGCCTGTACGATGCGCGAATCGCCTAGCACACGATGCCATGGTCCTTGCTGAGTCGTAATGCGACGGATGTGGTCTAGTGTCATGGCGATCCAAGTACTGCATGGGAAGAAAGGTAGTTTGTTTGTCTCGTTCCGTGCATACATGGAGACGGTGGGGGGCAAGCGTGATGCGTGAATCGCCTAACACACGTGCTATTGGCTTTCATTAAGCAACGGAGCGAGCGTTGCGATGAGACGATTGCTGATGCTTCAATGTCGTGGTGATCCAAGCACCATGCGGCCTTGAAGTCGTCACCCGGTTGGTTCTGACAGGCCTGTACGATGCGCGATTCGCCTAGCACACGACGCCATGGTCCTCGCTCAGTAATAATATGATGGATATGGTATAGTGTCGTGGCGATCCAAGCCCCGTGTGGGCAGGAAGGTAGTTTGCTTGTCCCGTTCCGTGCATATAGGGGGACGATGGAGGGCATAAGTGATGCGCGAATCACCTAGCATACGTGGTATTGGCTTTCGTTAAGCAACGACGCGAGCATTGCGATGAGACGATTGCTAATGCTTTAATGTCGTCGCGATCCAAGCACCATACGGCCTTGAAGCAGTCCCCAAGATGGGTCCGACAGGCCTGTGTGATGCGCGAATCACCTAGCACACGAAGCCATGGTCCTTGCTGAGTCGTAATACGATGGACGTGGTCGAGTATCGTGGCGATCCAAGCACCGTGTGGGAAGAAAGGTAGTTTGCTTGTCCCGTTCCATGCATACAGGGGGACGGTGGGGGCATGCGTGATGCGCGAATTGCCTAGCACATGTGGCATTGGCTTTCGTTAAGCAACGACGCGAGCGTTGCGATAAAGATTGCTGATGCTTCAATGTCGTGGCGATCCAAGCACCATGCGGCCTTGAAGCCGTCCCCCGATTGGTTTTGATGGGCCTGTGCGATACGCGAATCGCCTAGCACACAACGCCATGGTCCTCGTTGAGTCGTAATGTGACGTACGTGGTCTATTGTCGTGGTGATCCAAGCATCGCGTGTGCAAGAAGGTAGTTTGCTTGACCCATTCCGTGCATATGGGTGCATACAGGTGGACGGTGGAGGGCATGCGTGGCACGCGAATCGCCTAGCACATGTGTTATTGGCGTTCGTTAAGCAACGACGTGAGAGTTCCGATGAGATGATTGCTAAAGCTTCAATATCGTGGCGATCCAAGCACCATGCAGCCTTGAAGCCGTCCCCTGGTTAGTTCTGACAGGCCTGTACGATGCGCGAATCGCCTAGCACACGATGCCATGGTCCTTGCTGAGTCGTAATGCGACGGATGTGGTCTAGTGTCATGGCGATCCAAGCACCGCATGGGAAGAAAGGTAGTTTATTTGTCCCGTTCCGTGCATACAGGGGGACGGTAGGGGGCAAGCGTGATGCGTGAATCGCCTAACACACGTGCTATTGGCTTTCATTAAGCAACGGAGCGAGCGTTGCGATGAGACGATTGCTGATGCTTCAATGTCGTGGTGATCCAAGCACCATGCGGCCTTGAAGTCGTCACCCGGTTGGTTCTGACAGGCCTGTACGATGCACGATTCGCCTAGCACACGATACCATGGTCCTCGCTCAGTAATAATGCGATGGATATGGTATAGTGTCGTGGCGATCCAAGCCCCGTGTGGGCAGGAAGGTAGTTTGCTTGTCCCGTTCCGTGCATATAGCGGGACGGTGGAGGGCATAAGTGATGCGTGAATCACCTAGCATACGTGGTATTGGCTTTCGTTAAGCAACGACGCGAGCATTGTGTTGAGACGATTGCTAATGCTTTATTGTCGTCGCGATCCAAACACCATATGGCCTTGAAGCCGTCCCCAAGTTGGGTCCGACAGGCTTGTGTGATGCGCGAATCGCCTAGCACACGATGCCATGGTCCTTGTTGAGTCGTAATACGACGGACGTGGTCGAGTGTCGTGGCGATCCAAGCACCGCGTGGGAAGAAAGGTAGTTTGCTTGTCCCGTTCCGTGCATACAGGGGGACGGTGGGGGGCATGCGTGATGCGCGAATTGCCTAGCACATGTGGCATTAGCTTTCGTTAAACAACGACGCGAGCGTTGCGATAAAGATTGCTGTTGCTTCAATGTCGTGGCAATCCAAGCACCATGCGGCCTTGAAGCCGTCCCTCGGTTGGTTCTGATGGGCCTGTGCGATACACGAATCGCCTAGCACACAACGCCATGGTCCTCGTTGAGTCGTAATGTGACGTACGTCGTCTACTGTCGTGGTGATCCAAGCATCGCGTGTGCAAGAAGGTAGTTTGCTTGACCCGTTCCGTGCATATGGGTGCATACAAGGGGACGGTGGAGGGCATGCGTGACACGCGAATCGCCTAGCACATGTGTTATTGGCTTTCGTTAAGCAACGACGTGAGCGTTGCAATGAGATGATTGCTGAAGCTTCAATGTCGTGGCGATCCAAGCACCATGCAGCCTTGAAGCCGTCCCCTGGTTGGTTCCGACAGGCCTGTACGATGCGCGAATCGGCTAGCACACGATGCCATGGTCCTTGCTGAGTCGTAATGCGACGGATGTGGTCTAGTGTCATGGCGATCCAAGCACCGTATGGGAAGAAAGGTAGTTTGTTTGTCCCGTTCCGTGCATACAGGGGGACGGTAGGGGGTAAGCGTGATGCGTGAATCGCCTAACACACGTGCTATTGGCTTTCATTATGCAACGGAGCGAGCGTTGCGATGAGACGATTGCTGATGCTTCAATGTCGTGGTGATCCAAGCACCATGCGGCCTTGAAGTCGTCACCTGGTTGGTTCTGACAGGCCTGTACGATGCGCGATTCGCCTAGCACATGACACCATGGTCCTCGCTCAGTAATAATGCGATGGATATGGTATAGTGTCGTGGCGATCCAAGCCGCGTGTGGGCAGGAAGGTAGTTTGCTTGTCCCGTTCCGTGCATATAGGGGGATGGTGGAGGGCATAAGTGATTCGCGAATCACCTAGCATACGTGGTATTGGCTTCGTTAAGCAACGACGCGAGCATTGGGATGAGACGATTGCTAATGCTTTAATGTCGTCGCGATCTAAGCACCATACGGCCTTGAAGCCGTCCCCAAGTTGGGTTCGATAGGCCTGTGTGATGCCCGAATCGCCTAGCACACGATGCCATGGTCCTTGCTGAGTCGTAATACGACGGACGTGGTCGAGTGTCGTGGCGATCCAAGCACCGCGTGGGAAGAAAGGTAGTTTGCTTGTCCCGTTCCGTGCATACAGGGGGACGGTGGGGGGCATGCGTGATGCGCGAATTGCCTAGCACATGTGGCATTGGCTTTCGTTAAGCAACGACGCGAGCGTTGCGATAAAGATTGCTGATGCTTCAATGTCGTGGCGATCCAAGCACCGTGCGGCCTTGAAGCCGTCCCCCGGTTG
>CM075765.1:21282647-21292647 GCA_037974665.1 Ehretia macrophylla
CTAAGATGAGCTCAACCAGAACAGAAATCTCATGTGGAACAGAAGGGTAAAAGCTCGTTTGATTCTAATTTCCAGTACGAATACGAACCGTGAAATAGTGGCCTAACGATCCTGTAGACCTTCGAAATTTGTAGCTAGAGGTGTCAGAAAAGTTACCGCAGGGATAACTGGCTTGGGGCAGCCAAGCGTTCATAGTGACGTTGCTTTTTGATCCTTCAATGTTGGCTCTTCCTATCATTGTGAGGCAGAATTCACCAAGTGTTGGATTGTTCACCCACCAATAGGGAACGTGAGCTGGGTTTAGACCGTCGTGAGACATGTTAGTTTTACCCTACTAATTATAGTGTCGCAATAGTAATTCAACCTAGTATGAGTGGAACCATTGATTCGCACAATTGGTCATCGCGTTTGGTTTAAAAGTCAGTCGCGCGAAGCTACCGTGCGCTGGATTATGACTGAACGCCTCTAAGTCAGAATCCGGGCTAGAAGCGACACGCTCGCCCGTCGCCCATTCACCGACCTGCAGTAGGGGCCTCCGGTCCCCAAGGGCATGTGTCATTGGCCAAGCCGTCGCGACGGAAGCATCGCGCCGGCCGCCTTGAAGTACAATTCCCATCGAGCGGCGGGCAGAATCCTTTGCAGATGACTTAAATACGCGACGGAGTATTGTAAGTGGCAGAGTGGCCTTGCTGCCACGATCTACTGAGATTCAGCCCTCTGTCGCTCTGATTCGTCCCTCCCCACTCCTCGCCTATCTCCGCCCCATTCGAAATCCAATCCCGTCAACCAACACTATTTTCCCCAAACAGGCCAAGAGGTTCGACGCCCTATGCTGCTCCCCAAGTGTGTCTTCAAGTGCCTAAGTAAGTCATAAGTTGTAACCCAAGTGTCAACGCAAGAATGCCCAAGTTTTACCAAGTGCACCGCGCCCAAGTCCGAATAACATTAGCCTAAGTTAGTTTGCCATGCTCCATTCCTGCTATAGTGCCGCCACAAGTGTCATGGGGTTTTGAGGAAACGATGATGCCGAATCATGCCCAAGTGCTAAGTGCTATGCCCAAGGATGCCCAAATGCTAAGTGCTATGCCCAAGGATGCCCAAGTGCTATGCCCAAGTGTTAAACCAAGGATGCCCAAGTGCTATGCCCAATCCGAAGTGTCGACATAATAAGTTTTAAGTGTCAACGAGCGAATGCCCAAAGTGCTATACCCAAGTGCTATGTGCTATGCCCAATGATGCCCAAGTGCTATGTGCGATGCCCATTGACGCCCCAAGTGCTATGTTCACCCAAGCTCTATGCCCAAGTGCTATATGCACCCAAGTGCTATGCCCAATGATGCCCAAGTGCTATGTGTTATGCCCAAGTACTAACGGGCCTACTACCGGCCGACCCCGCGCATCGCCTCGGGTGCCCAAGTGTTAGAAAACCTATGCCTGCTTCGTAAGAGATGGCAAAAAATTTGAATCCGACTTTGTATGCTGCAGGCATGCAAAGGTGCCTAATGTTCATCCCTTAGCATTAACGGTAACTGAGGTTATGTTGCCCCTATCTTCGGCACGGTTGGGCACGTTGGTCAATGGTTGTGGCAGGAGTGCCCATGGTGTTGCACGACGGCACACGATTGGGCCTCTGACGGGGCACGTACATGGGGCACGTACTTGGGGCCTCGGATGAGCCGCAACTTGGCGAGCAATTGGGGCATGGCTCGATAAGTAGTGGGGTCATGCATGGGGTACGATTGGGAAAGCAGATAGGGCAAGCAGTTGGGCCACGTGGGGCGCGTGCATGGGACGCCCATGCCACACGATGGTGGGCATATGTAGCCCGCATAACGCATGAAGGTGCGCGCATGCCGCAAGAAGGTGCGCGCATGAGGCACCCATGCTGCACGAAGGTACACGCATGGGGCTCGCATGCGGCACGATGGGGCATGCATCTGATGCGCGCATATGGCCTGCCGCCCTCTGATGCACGCATGTGGCCTGCATGCCTCATGAAGGTGGACGCATGGGGCACCTACGCCGCATGAAGATGCGCACATGGGGCACCCATGCCACAAGATGGTGCGCGCATGCGACACGAAGGTGCCCGTATAGGGCGCCCATGTGGATCGATGGTGCACGCATCGGGCGCACATGCTACACGATGGTGCGTGCATTGGGCACCCATGCCGCACGATAGTGCGCGCATGTGGTCATCATATCGCATGAAGGTGCGCGCATAAGGCTCTCATGCCACACGATGGTGCTCGTATGCCGCAAGAAGGTGCGCGTATAGTGCGCCTATGCCTTTTGATGGAGTGGGTATGCTGCACGATGGTGCACGCATGTGGCCATCATACCGCACGATGGTGCGCGTATGAGGCGCCCATGCCGCACGAAGGTGCTTGCATGGGCCGCCCATGCCCATAATGGTGCGGAAATTGGGTGCGCATGCCGCAAGATGGTGCGCGCATGTGGCCCACATGTCTCATGAAGGTGCGCGCATAAGGCGCACGTGCCGCACGATGGTGCACGCAGGGCGCTCGAGGGGCACTGTTGGGGCATGGCTAGGGCACTATTGGGGCACGGCTGGGGCACTAGAGGGGTACACTTGGGGGACAATGGGGGATGTTGGGGGACAACTTTGGCACTACTAGGGGACGTTGGGCACGACGGGCAATGTTAAGCATTCGGGAGTATTGGGCATGCGGAATGTATTATGGCACGAATATGGACATTGACATTCGTTTACAAGTGGTTACCGAATGTACGATGTAGTCTGAACCTTTGCCTTGTCTGACAAATAGTTCATTACATTTGTAGGCAAAATAGATTAATAGATTTTCCAATCCATCCAACAAAAATTTTTACGCCAAATATCATGTAAACAAATTAATTTATGAATTAATATAAATTTTCCTGAATTTTCTAGTATTTTTTTCTGATTTTTCCCTATTTTTCGTAATTTTTAAATATTAAAAATTAATTTTCCAAAAAAAATATTTTTGAATATCATTTAACAAATTAATTTATGAATTAATAAAATTTTTTTCTGAATTTTCTACTATTTTTTCTGATTTTTCCCTATTTTTTGCAATTATTAAATATTAAGAAATATTTCTTCGAAAAAAATAATTTTGAACAATTTGGATATCATATGCTATCAATAAGGAGCAAGTTGGGTATGAAGATCATGCCATATGGGGCCTTTTATAGTGTAAAACACCCATTATGAATCTCTGGCAAAATGTACGCTAATGTTGTCACTTGTGTTTTTGCATCTAAATGTACTATAGCGGGGTATGTGGTGTCTCAAGCCTCCTGGTCGAGGTCTATGCGGGGGGACGTTGTGAGCACTTTGTGGCACATTGTGGGCTATATCATGGGCTATATTGTGGACGGGAATGCCTACCAAGTGAATCACGCCGAGGTATTGCATTGTATACCCATGCGTTAGGGCCGTGCCACCCCCGCCCCGCGTCCCCTAACATGTCCCTCGATGCGGCACTAGGATGGCTAATGAGGAATGTGGTGGCTTTCTAGCCCCTCATTATCCATTTTGGTACCGCAACACCGTCGACGTCATTTGGATGGCTAATGAGGGGGCGAGTGGTTGCCCAAGTACAAAACTAGCCATCCTTGTACCGCCGGCTAGGTACACGTTGGGGGACATTCCCATCCCCCGACGTATCGTTGGGCATGCGCGATTCCTGAATCGCCTAGCACACGAAGCCATGGCCGTTGCCGAGTCGATGCGCGTGGCCATGGTCTAGTGTCATGGCGATCCAAGCACCGCTTGGGCTTGAGTGGCTATTGGGGGATGGTGGGGGCAAGCGTGATGCGCGAATCGCCTAGCACACGTGGCATTGGCTTTCGTTAAGCAACGACGCGAGCGTTGCGATAAGACGATTGCTGATGCTTCAATGTCGTGCGATCCAAGCACCATGTGGCCTAGAGGCCATCCCGCGGTCGGTTCCGATAGGCCTGTGCGATACGCGAATCGCCTAGCACATGACGCCATGGTCCTCACTGAGTCGTAATACGACGGACATGGTCTAGTGTCGTGGCGATCCAAGCACCACGTGGGCAGGAAGGTAGTTTGCTTGTCCTGTTCCATGTATATAGGGGGATGGTGGGGGGCATGCATGATGCGCGAATCACCTAGCACATGTGCGATTGGCTTTAGTTAAGCAACAACGCGAGCGTTGCGATGAGACGATTGCTGATGCTTCAATGTCGTGGCGATCCAAGCACCATGCAGCCTAGAAGCCGTACCCCAGTTGGTTCCGATAGGCCTGTGCGATGCGCGAATCGCCTAGCACATGACGCCATGGTCCTCACTGAGTCGTAATGCGACGGATATGGTCTAGTGTCGTGGCGATCCAAGCACCACGTGTGTAGGAAAGTAGTTTGCTTGTCCCGTTCCGTGCATACAGGGGGACGGTAGGAGGCATGCGTGATGTGCGAATCGCCTAGCACACGTGCGATTGGCTTTCGTTAGGCAACGACGCGAGCGTTGCGATGAGATGATTTCTGATGCTTCAATGTCGTGGTGATCCAAGTACCATGTGTCCTTGAAGCCATCGCCCGATTGGTTCCGACAGGCCTGTGCGATGCGCGAATCGCCTAGCACATAATGTCATGGTCCTCGCTGAGTCGTAATGCGACGGACGTAGTCTAGTGTCGTGGCGATCCAAGCACCGTGTGGGAATGAATTTAGTTTGCTTGTCCCGTTCCGTGCATACAGGGGGACAGTGGGGGGCAAGCGTGATGCGTGAATCGCCTAGCACTTGTGGTATTGGCTTTCGTTAAGCAACAACGCGAGCTTTGCTATGAGACGATTGCTAATGCATTAATGTCGTGGCGATCCAAGCACCATGCGGCCTTGAAGTCATCCCCCGGTTGGTTCCGACAGGCCTGTGCGATGCGCAAATCACTAGCACACGACGCTATGGTCCTCACTGAGTTGTAATGCGACGGACATGGTCTAGTGTCATGGAAATTCAAGCACCGTGTGGGCATGAAGGTAGTTTGCTTGTCCAGTTCCGTGCATACAGGAGGACGGTAGGGGGCATGCGTGATGCGCGAATCGCCTAGCACGTGTGGCATTGGCTTTCGTTAAGCAACGACGCGAGCGTTGTGATGAGACGATTGTTGATGCTTCAATGTCGTGGCGATCCAAGCACCATGCGGCCTGGAAACTGTCCCCCGGTTGGTTTCGATGGGCCTGTGTGACGCGCGAATCGCCTAGTACCCAATGTCGTGGTCCTCGTTGAGTCGTAATACGACAGAAGTGGTCTAGTGTCGTGGTGATCCAAGCACCATGTAGGAAGGAATGTAGTTTGCTTATCCCGTTCCATGCATACAGGGGGACGGTGGGGGGCATGCGTGATGCGCGAATCGCGTAGCACATGTGGCATTGGCTTTCGTTAAGCAACAACGCGACAGTTGCGATGAGACGATTCCTGATGCTTCAATGTCGTGGTGATCCAAGCACCTTCCGGCCTTGAAGCCGTCCCTCGGTTGGTTCTGACGGGCCTGTGCGATCCGCGAATCGCCTAGCACACAACGCCATGGTCCTCCCTCAATCGTAATGCGACGGATGTGGTCTAGTGTTGTGGCGATCCAAGCACCGCGTGGGTAGGAAGGTAGTTTGCTTGTCCCATTCCGTGAATACGGGTGTATAAAGGGTGCATTCAGGGGGACAGTAGGGGGCATGTGTGATGCGTGAATCGCCTAGCACATGTGGCATTGGCTTTCGTTAAGCAACGACGCGAGCGTTGTGATAAGACGAATGCTGATGCTTCAATGTTGTGGCAATCCTAGCACATTTCGGCCTTGAAGCTATCCCCCGGTTATTTTCGACAGGCCTGAACGATGCACGAATCGCCTAGCACACGATGCCGTGGTCCTCGCTGAGTCATAATGCGACGGACGTGGTCTAGTGTCATGGCAATCCAAGCACCGCGTGGGTAGAAAGGTAATTTAATTCTCCCATTTCGTGCATACGGGTGCGTAAAGGGAGACGGTGGGGGGCATGCATGATGCTCGAATCGCCTAGCACATGTGGGGCATTGGCTTTCGTTAAGCAACGACGCGATTGTTGCGAAGAGACATTTGCTGATGCTTCCATGTCGTGGCGATCTAGGCACCGTGCTACCTCGAAGCCATCCCCCGGTGTGTTCCCACTGGCCTGCGCAATGCGCGAATCGCCTAGCACACAACACCATGGTCCTCACTGAGTCATAATGCGACGGACGTGGTCTAGTGTCGTGGCGATCCAAGCACCGTGTGGGCAGGAAGGTAGTTTGTTTCTCCCGTTCCGTGCATACAGGTGTATAAACGGGGGACGGTGGGGGGCATGAGTGATGCGTGAATCGCCTAGTACATGTGGCATTGGCTTTCGTTAAGCAACAACGCGAGCATTGCGATGAGACGATTGCTGATACTTCAATGTCGTGGCGATCGAAGCACCGTGCTACCTCGAAGCCGTCCCCCGGTGTGTTCCCACTGGCATGCGCGATGTGCGAATCACCTAGCACACGACGCCATGGTCCTCGCTGAGTAGTAATGCGACAGACGTGTTCTAGTGTCCTCTCGATCCAAGCACCGCGTGGGTAGGAAGATAGTTTGCTTGTCCCGTTCCATGCATACAGGTGCATAAAGAGGGACGGTTGGGGGTATGCGTGATGCACGAATCGCCTAGCACTTGTGGCATAGGCTTTCGTTAAGCAACGAGGCGAGTGTTGCGATGAGACAATTGCTGATGCTTCAATGTCGTGGCAATCCAAGCACCGTGCTGCCTTGAAGCCATCCCCCGGTATATTCCCATTGGCCTGCACGATGCGCGAATCGCCTAGCACACGACTCCATGGTCCTCGTAGAGTCATAATACGATGGACGTGGTCTAGTGTCGTGGCAATCCGAGCACCACTTGGGTAGGAAAGTAGTTTGCTTGTCCCGTTCCCTGCATACGGGTGCATAAAAGGGGATGGTTGGGGGTATGCGTGTTGCACGAATCGCCTAACACATGTGGCATTGGCTTTCGTTAAGCAACGACGCGAGCGTTGTGATGAGGCGATTGCTGATACTTCTATGTCGTGGTGATCCAAGCACCGTGCTGCCTCGAAGCCATCCCCCGGTTTGTTCCTACTAGCCTGTGCCATGTGCGAATCGCCTAGCACACAATGCCATGGTTCTCACTGAGTTGTAATGCGACGGACGTGGTCTAGTGTCGTGGCGATCCATGCTCCGCGTGGGCAGGAAGTCCGCTTTCGGTTGGTACCTCAGTTACGTGAAATCAGTGCATGGTCGGGCACCATGAAATAGGCCCTTAAGGTTGTGACATGCAGCCTGGTCATGCACCTCGTGCTGTTCTTGTCCGGTGTCCCTAAAAAATTCTTGCCTAGCGGTGCGTGCTCGTGCTATCTCGCCGATTTTGCTTACTTGAAGGGCTTCGTTTGCCTAGACGGTGGGGCGGTTACCGGCTTGGGGGTCTTGGCATAGCAAACGTGATAGCGCATGAGTGGTGGTCGGCTTGTGTGGGTCAGTTGGATCCTTGCTTGAGCAGCGACGTCCGCCCCTGCTTGCCTTTTCATTCGCAGGCCGAGTGCTTTTGTTGCCTCGGTCTGTAGGTCGATTTCATGTGTTCGGTACCTACAAAGAAGGCAGTCTAAAGTCAAATCGTCCATCTTTTGCCTTGCGTCTGCCTCCGTGGATGACGTGGGGCGAACCCCTAAGCACGTCCCGTGTTCCACGCTGCTTACTCTAACAAGTTCGGCACACATGGCTCGAGGGGTGTCGCTAGATCTCTCGGATGCAGCACACCATGACGGTATGGGGTCCTTGGCCTTTCTTTGCCCGAAATCAGCATTTGACGCTAATCGCGTACGACGATCGTTCGCTCATCTCGAGCCATCGACCCTTCGGGGATGATGTGCCTCGTACGACGCCGTCGTCGGTGAGGAATGCTACCTAGTTGATCCTGCCAGTAGTCATATGCTTGTCTCAAAGATTAAGCCATGCATGTGTAAGTATGAACTAATTCAGACTGTGAAACTGTGAATGGCTCATTAAATCAGTTATAGTTTGTTTGATGGTGTCTACTACTCGGATAACCGTAGTAATTCTAGATCTAATACGTGCAACAAACCCCGACTTCTGGTAGGGATGCATTTATTAGATAAAAGGTCGACGCGGGCTCTGCCCATTGCTGCGATGATTCGTGATAACTCGACGGAGCACACGGTCCTCGTGCCGGCGACGCATCATTCAAATTTCTGCCCCATCAACTTTCGATGGTAGGATAGTGGCCTACCATGGTGGTGATGGGTGACGAAGAATTCAGGTTCGATTCCAGAGAGGGAGCCTGAGAAACGGTTACCACATCCAAGGAAGGCAACAGGCACACAAATTACCCAATCCTGACACGGGGAGGTAGTGACAATAAATAACAATACCGGGCTCAAAGAGTCTGGTAATTGGAATAAGTACAATCTAAATCCCTTAACGAGGATCCATTGGAAGGCAAGTCTGGTGCTAGCAGCTGTGATAATTCCAACTATAATAGTGTATATTTAAGTTGTTGAAGTTAAAAAGCTTGTACTTGGACTTTGGGATGGGTCAACCGGTCCACCTCAGGTGTACACCGGTTGTCTCATCCCTTCTATCGGCGATGCGCTCTTGGCCTTAACTGGTCGGGTCGTGCCTCCGGCGCTGTTACTTTGTAGAAATTAGAGTGCTCAAAGCAAGCCTTACGCTCTGTATACATTAGCATGGATAACATTATAGGATTTCGATCCAATTGAGTTGGCCTTCGGGATCGGAGTAATGATTAACAAGGACAGTCGGGGGCATTCGTATTTCATAGTCAGAGGTAAAATTCTTGGATTTATGAAAGATGAACAACTGCGAAAGCATTTGCCAAGGATGTTTTCATTAATCAAGAACGAAAGTTGAGGGCTCGAAGACGATCAGATACCGTCCTAGTCTCAACCATAAATGATGCCGACCAGGGATCGACGGATGTTGCTTTTAGGACTCTGCCGGCACCTTATGAGAAATCAAAGTTTTTGGGTACTAGGGGGAATATGGTCGCAAGGCTGAAACTTAAAGGAATTGACGGAAGGGCACCACCAGGAGAAGAGCCTGCGGCTTAATTTGACTCAACACGAGGAAACTTACCAGGTCCAGACGTAGTAAAGATTGACAGACTGAGAGCTCTTTCTTGATTCTATGGGTGGTGGTGCATGGCCGTTCTCAGTTGTTGGAGCAATTTGTCTAGTTACTTCCGTTAACGAACGAGACCTCAGCCTGCTAACTAGCTATGCGAAGGTATCCCTCCACAACTAGCTTCGTAGAGGGACTACGGCCTTTTAGACCGCAGAAGTTTGAGGCAATAATAGGTCTATGATGCCCATAGATGTTCTGGGCCGCACGCGCACTACACTGATGTATTCGACAAATCTATAGCCTTGGCCGACAGACCCGGGTAATCTTTGAAATTTCATCGTGATGGGGATAGATCATTGCAATTGTTGGTCTTGAACGAGGAATTCCTTGTAAGAGTGAGTCATCAGTTCGCGTTGACTACGTCCCTGCCTTTTGTACACATCGCCCGTTGCTCCTACCGATTGAATGATCTCGTGAAGTGTTCAAATCGAGACGACGTGGGCGGTTCACTGCCCGTGACGTCGCGAGAAGTCCACTGAACCTTATCATTTAGAGGAAGGAGAAGCCGTAACAAGGTTTTCGTAGGTGAACCTGCAGAAGGATCATTTTCATACCCTGCGAAGGCAGAACAACCTGCGAACCCATTTAAACAACGCAGGGCCGAGCGGGGGAGGCGGTTCGTCCCCAGCTTGCGTGTTGGTCTTGAGTCGGGGAAAACACCCCACAAACATTGAACCCTAGTGTAGAATGTGCCAAGGAAAACAAAATTTGTGGGCCAGCCTATCCGTGCCCCGTCCGTGGTGTGCTGAGTTAGGCCTAGGTGCCTTACGAAACGAAAACGACCCTC